>JAQZBX010087777.1:0-12824 GCA_029593785.1 Cabassous unicinctus | reverse complement strand
TGCACAATTTTGTAAGTTATGACAAAATATATAATGGCCTGTATCCAACATTGCAACATCATTCAGGATAATTCCATTGTCCCAAAAATGCCCCCATATTACACCTGTTTTTCTCTCTCCCTCCCCTCAGAACCTCGGGTTGACACTGCCTCCACATCAATGATAAAAGTTCTTTCATTGCTAGAATAACAATAAGTCTATAGTAGAATAACATAAGAGGTTCGAAGTGTTTTGAAGGTAGTTGAGAAATTGCTGATTTCACCAGCTCTCAGGAGGATGACTGCCGTGGAAAAACAACATTTACTGACAATGACTTTTGGGTTCATTATGTGCAGTCTGACTAGCTTTGCTTCTTGGCTGGGATGGAAGGTTGGGGACTTTGAGTAACATCTCTTAATTATTAGCTTATATATGCCCTTATGGATTACTAGAATTTATTGATTATGAACAATGGTCCTAAAACTTATAGAGGTCAAATCGTGTTAGGGCTTTCAATAATGGGAAGGAGAAAACTGTGATATTAGGAGTATCTAAAAGATTACCAGATCCAATATTTTAAAGGGGAGTTCATGTTTGAGGGCATGCTATTCAGAACTCATTTCTGCACCTTGCCATTGGAGCTCTATGTGTTAGATTCAGGTTCTTTGCGAAGGTGCCTCTGAAGACTGCAAAGATTGCTTTTTCAAACTCTGCTTTTTTCCCAAAGTCATCTCTAACATCTTCTCACGCTAAGTCACTTTCGACTGCACACTTACACCATAATCTTACATCCACATACTACTTTCACTTGATTTGCAAAGGACTTTCCTGAACCCTGTCCTTTGCAACATTTTCTGGGAAGGATAGATCAACACTCACAAGAAGTATAGTTGCTGTGGTTAAAGAGCACAAGTCTTTGGGGTAAGACTTACCTTGGTTTGAAACAAGGCTCTACCAGCCATGATATTTGAATCTTTCAGTACCTCAGTTTCCTCATCTATAAAATCAGGATAATAATATCTATCTCACAAGGATATTATAGGTTTTGAAAGAGTTAAAGTGAAGCACTTACTATACCAAATAAGAATCAGTCAATAAATGTTAGCTAAAAGCAAACAAAAAATAAACAAAACAGAGCTCCATTAGTCTGTTCACATTTCTATAAAGCTGAGACCTTGAAAGTTGCATGGGACCCCTGGGGCCTGATATCCAGATAACTAGATAACTTCATATTGAAGATTATGGTTCCTTTTCTTTTTCTAAAGCTTTATAACATGAAATATCTATATTTATAACTGCATGCAAAAATATAGAGGGGGGTGTAAGTATGAGACTCTGGATTTTTTGGATATGTATCTTAGCTCAAATTTCTAAGGAAAAATATTCCCAGAGGAGAGAAGGCATTTTCCACTTGCACATAGCTGTTGGGAAGAGAACTTTGAATCACAGGGGCTCTAACAGGATGAGCCACTCTCAGACAAGTCCCCAGAGATGAACCAGGCAGATATAAGAAGAAAAGAACACACCTGGGACTGGCTGGACTGGGTAGTCACTGTTAAAACCAGATTCCTCAGCTGCTTTCAGTTTCCAATGTAGACATAATCTCACCCACTCCTTAGAAGCATCCTCTGTATGCAGTAAGCCTTAATATCATCACTTTGTAGATAAATTATGATGCATATTTAGAATTCACTCTCTGCCATGCCCTGTGCACATCAGAAAAGTTTCCCATGAATTTGGTACAGTTATCGAATAACATGCCCGAGATCTCACCAAGAAAGGAGTGGTAAAAACCCAAATTGCATAAATGTTCCAGACGATTCACATATGGAAAAAAAATGCAAATATGGGACGTGATTTTTTTCAGCAGAGCTCCCGGACAGCAGGAGGTTTGCAAACATTACACACCCAAATGGGTCTTCCTGCTGTTATTCATAGACTCCCTTGATCTTGTACCTTCTCACCTTCTCTTCTGCCGAATCCATAAGTTGAGACACTCCCCTTGTCTTAACTCTAATCTTTTTATTTGAGTCACCTTTCCCCCAAAAGACCATCTCATTGCCATCGAAATAGTAAATGGAAGAAGAAAAGAAGGAGAGAAAATTGAAAAAAAAGGAAAGAAAAAAGAAGAAAGAAAGAAAGAGAGGAGAGGGAGAGGACAGGGGCGCAGGAAGTTCTTAAGCCTGTCACAGTGGACTCCTAAGTGCATACTGTCTGATTTTGTTTACATAAAGAACGAAAATATATAAAACTGAAGGGAGAATGGGGGAGGCTTCTAGGGTGCTGCTAATGTTCTCTTTTTTGATCTGATTGCTTGTTATAAATATGTGTGAAAATTCATTGAGCTGAAAACCATTGACATAGTCCAATATCCAAAAGAAAGACTTTAAAGTGGACTACTGTCTAATTAAAACGTGCTTCTATGTTCTATGTTCCAGATTAACCAAAGACTCCTTTGGGGATGATTCCTCCACTTTCTAGCCATGATCAGAATAGTGTGGAAAATTCTCACTTCAGGGATTCTGGAGAGTTGAAATCTCCTGTGATCATTATTTTTAACATTCTACCAAGTACTGTTGACAAAAACACCAAAGAGAAAGAGACTGAACTGAATCTGAACTAATGTCAATGGAATGAGAAAGTGGGCTCTTAATCATAATATTCTGTGTGAGTAAAAGGGTCATTTAAGGGTTTTTCTAAGATTAGATGGTGGGGGGGTGGGGCGGATTAGAGACACTAAAACCAGAATCGAGAAAGAACCACATGTGGACAGCAAGGCAATCAGCATAACTAGAGAGTGTGGGAGGACTTAAAGTTTGTAATTGAGAAGAAGATCAAACAGTAACTCTAAGATTATAGCTGGTGTGGTTGCTCTTTTTGGGTTTTTTCTTTTTTTCTCTCTTTTTCTTAAATTTTGTTTTAAATTAAATTCATCTTTAGACATGAGGTAAAATCTTATAAAGTAGTCATTATAAATATTTATTACTTTTCACTTTTTATCGAAGTATAATATAGCAAGAAATGCACATAAGTGTCCAGCTCAATGAATGTTCAAACTGAAAATACCTCTATAGCAAGCACCCAGATTAAGAGAGGGAACATTACCAGCACCCCAGAAGCCTCCCTCATGCTCCCTTCAACTTTGTATCCTTTTGTTCTTTATGTAAACAAAACCAGACAGTATGCACTCTTTTGTGCCCAGTTTATTTAGCTCAACATTATGCTTATGAGGTTCATTTATAATGTCGTACGCAATTGGAGGTCATTCTCATTGCTGTGTAATAATTTGATTGTGTGAATTTAGCACAGCTTATTTATCTTTTCTACTGTTGATGGACATTTGAGTCATTTTCCAGTTTGAAACAATTACAAACAGTGTGTGTGCTCTAAATCTTCTGTCTTTTGGTGAATATATGCATGTATTTCCTAGGAGTGGAATAGATTGCTCTCTAGATCTGCTTAGCAGATAGAACCAAACAGCAGTTAGACCAATTTTACTCACCCACCAGTGTGCAAGAGTTCCATTTGTCCCACATCTTCACCATCACTTGGTATTTTTCATCTCTTGCAATTTAGCCATTTGGTGTGTGTAGGGAGGTTTCTTGCTATAATTTTAATTTGCATTTCCCTAATGAAGTTGAATTAGCATTTGGATAACTTCTTTTGTGAAGTGTTGGTTCATGTCTTTTGCCATTTTTTTGTTGGGTTATCTTTCGTTTGTACTGATTTGTAGAAGTTCTCTATATAATTTGGATGTAATATATAGCACAGAAAAATATAAAGTAATTCTCTTCTCCCACTTGTGGGTTACCTTTGAATTCTTTTAATTGTGTCTTTTGTGAAAAAAAAAACCTTAATATTAATATAAACCAATTTATGCTTTTTATTTAGTATTTTAAGTGGCAGACATTATAGTAAACGTGCAATTGAATAGCTTCACAGGCTATAACCTGTATTTCAGTGGCCACAATGGTGGAACC
Source organism: Cabassous unicinctus (assembly GCA_029593785.1). Taxonomy (NCBI): domain Eukaryota; kingdom Metazoa; phylum Chordata; class Mammalia; order Cingulata; family Chlamyphoridae; genus Cabassous; species Cabassous unicinctus. The sequence goes on along the minus strand of JAQZBX010087777.1, from coordinate 8,865 downwards.
TGGCTGCTTGGATGACTCAGCCAAAAACCTGGTCATCTTCTACCTGATGACAGCATACTGAACCATCTGCACAGTGCATGGGTCGAAAAAGAACCACCTATTCCTGAGTTGAAAATGAAAACTCGAAGTGACAGAAAAGAACACTAGATTTCATAACACAATTCTCTAACGGCACTGTGCATTGGCTCTCCGAGCCAATGGATCAGGGAAATTACACCAGAGTGAAAGAATTTATCTTTCTGGGAATTACCCAGTCCCGGGAGCTAAGCTGGGTCTTATTTGTCTTCTTATTTTTAGTGTACATGACAACTCTGGTGGGAAACCTCCTCATCATGGTTGCAGTTACCTGTGAATCTCATCTTCACACTCCCATGTACTTCCTTCTCCGCAATCTATCTGTTCTTGATATCTGCTTCTCCTCTATCACAGCTCCTAAAGTCCTAGTGGATCTTCTATCAGAAAGAAAGACCATCTCCTTCCATGGCTGTGTCACTCAGATATTCTTCTTCCACCTTCTGGGGGGAGCAGATGTTTTTTCCCTCTCTGTAATGGCATTTGATCGTTACATAGCCATTTCAAAACCTCTCCACTATATGACCATCATGAGTAAAGGACGATGCACCAACTTGGTGGTGGCCTCCTGGGTGGGGGGCTTTGTCCATTCCATTGTGCAGATTTCCCTGTTGCTGCCCCTCCCCTTCTGTGGACCCAATGTTCTTAGGACTTTCTACTGCGATGTCCCCCAGTTCCTCAAACTTGCCTGCACTGACACCTTCACTCTGGAGCTCCTGATGATTTCCAATAATGGATTACTCAGTTGGTTTATATTCTTCTTTCTCCTCATATCTTACACAGTCATCTTGAGGATGTTGAGATCGCATGCTGGTGAAGGCAGGAAGAAAGCCATCTCCACCTGCACCTCCCACATCACTGTGGTGACCCTGCATTTTGTGCCCTGCATCTATGTCTATGCCAGGCCTTTCACTGCCCTCCCCACAGACACTGCCATCTCTGTCACCTTCACTGTCATCTCCCCTTTGCTCAATCCTATGATCTACACCCTGAGGAATCAGGAAATGAAGTCAGCCATGAGGAAACTAAAGAAACGATTAGGGCACTCTGAAAGGATTTAAATTTGTGATGAGTGGGGTGGCACCAAAATTTAAAGATAGACTCTGAATTTCAGTTTCTCAAAATGAGAAAAGATCACCTTAAGACCAAAAACAAAGGGACATCTCTGACTACTAGGAGTCCTTGAAGAGGTTGGACCTGTATTATTTGCTGGGGACCATGTGGGTGATAATGCTTTCAGGTGAGGTCCATTCATACATTCCGCACTCACTGTCAATTATTCATTCCACAAATATTTATGGAGCACAAACTCTATGCTAGGAGACAGACTGGTGCAAGCATCAAATACACTCGCTGTCCTAGAGGCATACTTTAATAAATAGATGAACAAATGCTTTAGTAAATATATGACCATTGTGCTGGAGAAACACTGTAGGCACCTTACTTGAGAACTTCAAAAGACATTTGACAATGAGTAGACTTTTTCAAGGGGAAAAAAGCAGAGGCGGCCATTCAAAGAAAAGAAAACAGTATTGCAGAGGGAGAGAATGGTGTAAATTGTGCCACATCTGTGCAGCAATGAGCTCAGTGTAGTCACTAAGAAGTGTACTCACACGATGAATACCAGTAGTTAACATTTAGAAGGAAAATTGGGAAACAAGGACTCCATTTGTGCTCTTGAGCAATCAAATTGAGAGAAAGCATCAATTTGACTTTCCATTGGAGAGAAAGCATCCCTAAATCACTTCAAGGTCATGGGGAGAAGGAACCAATGCTGTAAATGGAAGTATTCATAAAAAAGAACACTGATAGGAATAAGCTAGGGAAAGTTCATGTAAATTTTGAAAAGCTTACACAAAGGCAGATGCTAAGCACTCCCATGGAAATCAACTGACTCCCCATTATATAGCAGGATTATCCTAATCACAGACTAGCCAGGCCCAAGTTTCTCATTGTTTCTGCTTATAGGGACCTCACCACTCCTTTACACTTTCCACTAAATCCACTGGAAGGTAAAGAAAGGGTAGTAAAAACCATGAAAGTTTAATCAGTGAATCCGAAAATTTTCTAGTCTGTATAGTGAAAGGGATGGAAATGGTGCTAGGAGAAGGTTTATTCAACAATTTAGCTGATATTTTGCTGGGATCAATGAACTTTACCGTACTATATCTCTCGTTATCACCAAGTTCAAGACACAGCAGCTGTACTTATATATTAATCCAAGTAGGCCAATGGCTGTAACAAAAACTCCCAAAATCTCAGTAGTTACCCACAATAAAAGTTTATTTCCTGCTCACATCACAGGTCAATACTGTTCTGTAGAAAGAAGGAACAGTTCCGTGCAATTACTCAGATGCAGGTCCCTTCCATCTTGGGCTTCTTCTATTCCCACCACTTAAAACTGTTCTGAATTATTTTCCAAAATTAGCCATATTAAATATTAGAAGTATTTCTCCAAGTATTACAGCTCCAATAAAGGCAAACATATTTCTTCATCTGTATCTCTCTGCAGCTACTCACCATTTACTGCCTCTTTTCATCTTGGTTCTGTATCATTGCTCTTCAGACCCTCCATACTTTTTGGAATTGTGCCTTTCTTTTGTTACATTATTGTTGGCTTTCCCTTGAGCAGGGTTTTTGTGACTGAGGCAGAATTTTTTTTAACTTTATTTTGTACATTTAATAATTGAAAATATAAATAATTTAAAATGAAAAAGAAAACACAGTTGAATAAAAACATACATTTATCTATTAAATAGACTAGATATGAATAAATTTTTTAATCATACAATATGTTACACGATGTATTTGGTTCATAATAGCACAATCATACAGTATTTGTCCTTTTGTGTCTGGCTTGCTTCACTCAATAATGTCCTCCAGGTTCATCCATGTTGTCATATGCTTCACGACTTCATTTCTTCTTACAGCTGCATAATATTCCATCATGTGAATAGACCACAGTTTGTTTATCCATTCGTCTGTTGATGGACACCCGGGTTGTTTCCAACTTTTGGCAATTGTGAATAATGCTTCTATGAACATCGGTGTGCAGATGTCTGTTCGTGTCACTGCTCTCAGTTCTTCTGGGTATACACCCAGTAGTGGTATTGCAGGGTCACGTGGCAAGTCTATATTAAGCTTCTTTAGGAACTCCAAGGCAGAATTTTAAATGACCAAAGATCTGCACAATCAGAATATATCCTCCCAAGTGTAGCACCCCAAAATGACAGTAACACCCTGGAGCTATGCCAACCTTTGGCTACCATAATCTTGAGTGAAGCCTACCCTGACTGCATCCTGTTTTGAGAAAGGAGCACATACCAAAATATTTCCCCAATACTTGCACACAAGCCCTTGGCACTTAACTGCCTTTATTCTTCAACCGTATTTAATCTGTAGACAAGTTACCAAAGGTATGAACCCACTCAAGTGAACTTCTTTCCACTTTGCAGTCCATAGCAAGGTAGCTGCAGCTATCTGGACACAAGTTTCCCTAATAAATGCTTTTGGACTCATCACTTTGGTGTTCAGTGCCTCTTTCTTTTGAATCTCAACCAGTCTCTCTGGGTCAGTTTGGGGCAGTCCCAGCTGGGTCTTTCCCTATTTCTTCTTTCAGGGCAAGTCCTGCTGCTGGTTCAGCAGGTTACAACAGTCACTATGTCCAACAGACATATACAACGGCATGTATACTAGGATGTGAGGATCATTGGAAGCCATTTCTGAAGTGCCTATCAGAAGGTCACAAGTACTTAATCTGTGAACAGCATTATATAAGTACTGGCAAGGGTACAAAATCAGTCTTTCTGGGAGTGAGCAGTTGGATTAGAACAGACATACAAGCACAATACATTTGCACATTATGTGTGTTCTGATCCCTTCAGAATCAGGTATCAGGAACTCTCACTCAATATAATCTGGAGGGCAGATGTGGCTCAAATGGTTGGGCATCCATCTGCCATATGGAGAGACCTGGGTTTGATCCCCGGGACCTCCTGGTAAAATAAAAAATATATATATATATATATAGAAGGTGCATGGGCTGCCAGGCTCTGTGTGCCAGTGAGCCGCCAGGCCCCGGGAGCCAGGCAGCAAGATGATGACGTAAAAGGAGAGAGACAAAACGAGATGCTCCGAAAGCTCCAAAAACCAGGAGCTGAGGTGGCGCAGATGGCTTAGAACACCTCTCTCCTACATCGGAGTTCTTCAGGATCGAATCCTGGTGAAGACTGGAGGAGGAGGATGAGAAGAGATGAAACAGACACAGAGAATTGCCCAGCGAATGGACATAAAACAGCAAATGGGGAAGGGGGGATTTAAAATGGATCAAGGAAATAAATAAATCTTTAAAAATATATATATATATAGTCTGCTCTCCCACAGATACTTTTGAATTGGAATAGGTTATAGGGCCAGGACAAGTAAAAGAGCCACACAGCTTTTCTACACTTTTAGTTGCCTTTTTCTTGATTCAGTGTTCACTTGGTTGCTTCTTATTCTGCCATCCTGTGAGTGTCACCTCTAGGTAATTTTCAATTCTTGGCTGATTAGAAATAGTAACTTACCCTCTGCCAAAAGAAATTCTTTGTAAAAGTGGTAGGTATCTTACCTAGGGATGACACTCAAAGATGGCAGAATAAGAAGCTCTGAATATGTACTCCTCCTCCAAAAAATCAAAAAAGCAAGCAGAAACTATCAGAACCAACTTTCCCAGATCTCTGGAAATAGTCAAAGGTTAACAGCAACCAAGATCAAGTTCCTCATCTGTTTTACTAACCCATAACTCCCTCAGGATGGAGAAGTGGTGCAGAGAAGTGGCATGGAACTGAGAAAACTTCAGTTGAAATATACAATTCAGTGCTTGGGGCCTATAGGAGAAGCCAGTGGGGGAAACCTTTGCGATGGGAAATTAGAATACCCAGAAGCATTCATACGTACTGGAGAATTGAAAGCACCACACTTGTCCAGGGCAAAACAAATGCTCAGAAAGTCCTGAGAAGATCCTAAACATACACCTCAGACTGATCTATAAGCTCACTATAAACTGGATTAAGTGTTGAAGGAGAGCCTCAACACAGACCAATTTGCACCAAAGCCTTCAGCAAACAAACAAACAACAAACAACAACAACAACAGCAGCAACCCTGAGGGAATGGAAGAATCTGATTTTTAGAGTTAACACATCAAATAGTCAAATGTCCAGACTTCAACCAAAAAAAAAAAAAAAAACACAAGGTAAACAAGTATTCCATTCAAAGGAACAAAATTAAGTGACAAAACATCCCTGAGAAGAAGCCCAAACATTGGACTTACTAACCAAAGACATTAAGTCAACACTCCTAAATAAATTCAATGAGCTAAAGAAAAACATGGACAAAGACCTAAAGGAAATCAGGGGAAAAAAACACATGAACAAAAGGATAAATTCAATAAAGAGACAAATTTTTAAAAGGAACCAAATAAATTCTGAGTTGAAAAGTAAAATAACTGAAAAAAGTTTTTCACTAGAGGAGTTTAATAGCAGACTTGAACAGACAAAAGAAAGAATCAGCAGACTTGAAAATTAAGACAGTTGAAATTATTCAGTTTGAGGAACAGAAAGAAAAAATGAGAAAAAGTGAAAACAATCTAAGGAACTTGTGGCACACCGTGACGCATAGGGAGTCCCAGAAGAAAAATAATGGATGGAAAGAATATTTGCATATATAATGGATGAAAACTTCCCAAATTTGATGAAAGACATGAACATACACATCCAAGAAGTGCAACAAACTACAAATAGGATAAACTCAAAAAGAACTCCACCAAAACACATTATAGTCAAATTGTAGAAGGCCAAAGACAAAGAGAGAATCCTAAAACCAACAAGGGAAAAATGGCTCATCACATGCAAGGGATTCTCAATAAGATTTAAGTGTGAATTTCTCTTCAGAAGCCATTGAGGACAGAAAATGGTGGCATGACATATTTAAGGTGCTGAAAGAAAAAAATGTGAACCAAAAATTCTATATCCAGTAAAATCATCCTTCAAAAATGAGGGAGAAATCAAGACATTCTCTGATGAAAACTGTGGGAGTTCATTGCCACTAGACCTGCCCAATAAGAAATGCTGAAAAGAATCTTTCAGGATGACAGAAAAGGCACTAGATAGGAACTCAAATCATACAAAAAAATAAAGATCCATGACAAAGCTAATAATATGGGTAAAAATAAATGCCAATATTATTGTCTTCTTGCCTTGTAAGTCTTCTTTGTGTTTCTTACATGATCTAAAATACAAATGCATAAAAATAATAATAAATTTATGTATGCCTTAAAAGAAATCTATGTTATTAGACACACAAAGTATAAATGTATAATTTGTGACAAGACAAACACAGAAGGGGGCTGAAGGGGTATAGGAGCAGAGACTGCATACTGAAGCTAAGTTGGTACTAATTAAAACTAGATTGTTATAGATTTAGAATGTTAGATGTAAACCATATGGTAACAACAAAGAAAATATCTTTAAAATATACAGAAAAGGAAATGAGAAGGGAATCAAAATGTTTTATAACAAAAGATCAATAAAATAAAAAAGAAGACCATAATGGAGGATATGAGGGAGAAAAAAGTTATGACTTATGAAAAACAAATGGCAAAATGACTGAAGTAAGTCCCACCTTATCTGTAATTACTTTGAATATAAAAAGACACAGACTGGCAGAATGCATAAAGAATCTGATACAACTACAAACTGCTTTAAAAAGACTCATCTCTAAGCCCCCTCTCAATTAGAGGCAGAGTGGGGATCACCATCCCAGAATCTTCAGGATTGGGGAATGAACGACGGTCTAGAGTAGATTTATTTTTATCCTACTATAGACTTCTTGTGATTCTAGCAATGGAAGAACTTTTATCATTGATGTGGAGGCAGTGGCTACCAGAGGTTCTAAGAGGAGGGAAAGGGAAAAATAGGTGTAATATGGGGGCCATTTTCATAACTTGGGGATTGTCCTGAATGACACTGCAATGACAGATACAAGCTATTATATATCTTATCATAACTTACAAAATTGTGCAGGAGAGAGTGTGAACTATAATCCACGCTTAGTGGCAATGCTCCAAAATGTGTTCATTAGTTGGAACAAATGTACCACACTAATGAAGGATGTTGTTAATGTGGAAAAATGTAAGAGAGATAGGGAGTGGGGCATATGAGAATCTTCTATATACTTTATGTAGCATTTATGCAATCTATCTTTTTTTTTTTTTAAGTATATAATAATTTTAAAAAACAGACTCATCTTAAATCCAAAGATACTAAATAGGTTGAAAGTTAAAGCGTGGAAAAATATTCCATGAAAATAGTAACCAAAAGAGAGCTGGATGGCTATACTAATATCAGACAAAATAGACTTTAAGTCAAAAACTGTTACAAAGAATAAGTAAGAACATGATATATTGATAAATGGTTGAATCCATCTGGAATACATAACAATTACAAACATATATGCACCTAACAAGAGAGTCCCAAAATACATGAACAAACATTGACAAAATTGAAAGGAGAAATAGGCAGTTCTATAACAGTAGTTGGAGACTTCAAGACAACACTTTCAATAGTAGATATAACATCTGTACAAAAGATCAATGAGGAGACAGAGAACTTGAACAATATTATAGAGCAACTAGACATAATAGACATATATATATAATATTCCACCCAACAATAGCAAATCTCCGGTGCACATGGGTCATTCTCTATGATAGACCATATTTTTTCAGTAACAAAACAAGTCTCAATAAATTTTAAAAGATTGAAATAATACAAAACATTATATTCAACCACAATGGAATGAAGTTAAAAATCCATAACAGAAGGAAAAACTGTAAAATTCATAAATATGTGGCAATTAAACAACACAGTCTTAATCAACTAATGGATCAAAGAGGAAATCACAAAGATTATAAAATTCTTAGAAACAAATGAAAATGAAAGCACAACATACCAAAATTTATTAGATGCAGAGAAATCAATGCACAGGGGGAAATTTACAGCTGTAAATTATTACATTAAAAAGGAAGAAATATCTCAAATCAATAACCTAACAGCACATCTTGAGGAATTAGAAAAAGAACAGCAATCTAAACCTAAAGGTAGCAGAAGGAAGGAAATAATAAAGACGAGAGTGGAAATAAATTAAATAGAGAATAGAAAAACAATTTAGAGAATCAACATAAACAAAATTTGATTCTTTGCAAAGATCAATAAAATAGGTAAACCCCTAGTTTGACTGGCAAAGGAAAAACAACGCAAATAACTGAATCAGAAATGAAAGTGAGGTCATTACTACTGATCTTTCGGAAATTAAAATAATTAAAAAAGAATACTATAAAAAATTGTATGCTAAAATAACAGATAATCTAGACGAAATGGACAAATTTCTAGAAACATGCAATCTACCCGAACTGACTCAGAAGAAATAGAAGCTCTCCACAGACACGTAACAAGTAAAGAGATTGAATCAGTAATCCAAACCTCCCAACCAAGAAAAGTCTGAGAACAGATGATTTCACTGGTCATTTCCACCAATCATCCAAAGAATTAACACCAATCCTTCTCAAACTCTTCCCAAAAATGAGGAGGAGAGAACTCTTCCTAAATCATTCTATCAAGCCTGCATTACCATGATACCAAAGCCAGATAAAGTAAAGATAATTACAGACCAATTTCCCTTATGAATACAAATGCAAAAATTCTCAACAAAAATACTAGCACATCAAATCTAACAACATATTAAAAAGATTATA
>JAQZBX010087776.1:0-12826 GCA_029593785.1 Cabassous unicinctus | reverse complement strand
AGGTCTTTCCTCATTATTTTTGTGAGAGCATTTAGCTCTGCCTGTTAGTCCATCATGATCTTCATACAATCCTAGTCAATATTTTTCTTTTTGGAATGATTTTCAGAATTCACCTTTGAAGCATTTTGGCCTTGGCCTTTTTTCTGTTGGGAGTTTTTGATGAGTGATTCAATAGCATTGATTGCGATTGGTATGTTGAGGTCTTCTCTTTCTTCCTTCATTAGTGTAGTTTGTTCACATGTTTCTAGGAATTTGTCCATTCCATCTAGGTTGTCTAATTCATTGGCATCCTCTTATGATCCATTTTATTTCTGTGGGGTAGGTGGTGATTTCCCCTCTCTACTTTCGGAATTTATTTGTTTGCCTCTTCTCACTTTTTTCTTTGTCTGTCTAGCTATGGGTTCATCAATTTTATTAATCTCACAAAACTGGATTTTTGTTTTAGTTCACTCTGTATTGTTTTTTGTTCTCATTTCTTTTTTTCTCTAATCTTTATTGTTTCTTTCCTTTTGCTTGCATTGAGATGAGTTTGTTGTTCTTTCTCTAGTTCCTTCAGGTTTGTAGTTAACTCTTTGATTTTTGCACTACTTTACATTTCTTTTTCTAACATTATTTTCAAAGAAATTCTCTATTACAGAAAAATTACATAAAAATTAAAGGGGATTCCCATATACCCCACCACCTTCCCCTCTCACATTTTCACCTATTAATAACATATTACACGAATGTGGTCTATTTGTTACAATTGAACAAATATAGAAGCATTCATTATAACCATTGTCTATAGTTTATGATATGGTTTTGCACTGTATAATTTTAAAGTTTTGTCAAAATGTTTAATGGCCTGTATTCATCATTCCAATATCATGCAGAGCCATTCTAATGCATTAAAAAGCCTATGTTCCACATATTCTTCCCACCTCCTCCCCTAAGAACACCTAGTAACCACTATCTTTAATATCAACAATACATGTTCTTCTGTTAATACAATAATATACCTACTTTGGTCCATGGCTGCACCCCACCCCCTTATGTTTGCTCATTCCTCAAACTTGAGGATTTTGGGATGGTGATACCTCTTCTGCTTCAGATTGAGAGGGCCTTAGATTTTATGGGACATATGGAAGGAACATTTTTTCCTTTAGTTGTAGATACTCTGCTTTTTGTGATGGTGGTTGTCTATCATCATCATTTGGGCAGTTGTCCTGGGTGAGTCCAATGAACTGATGGGTAGGTGTTGGCTGCAACTCTGCTGAGATTCAGGGCTCAACTGACATATGAACAGATGAAAGATTTAAGGCTCTGGGACATATATATAATGCTATTTATAGGTTCTAGTGCTAATTATAGGTTCAAATAAAATGGATAGATGAATCATGTATAACTTAATTATAAATGAAACTAACTCTCTTACATTGGGGGAATAGGTTATTCCATATTCCAAGGTAAGGCCCACTGATGGGGAGTTGATTTCATGGGGTTGTTTGCCTTGCTTAAAGTGTCCAGATATGTCTAGTGTCCTGAGGAGCACCTGGATTTGTGACTTTATTTACTCTGGCAGTTACTGAGATCCACCTGAGTTCTGCAGAAATGCAATCTCTGGAATGACCCCCTGATTCTCTTGAAATCTCAGAGCTGTAAAAACTCTGTTCTAATTAATTTTTCCCTCTTTTGGTCAATGTCTTATTTCAAATGCATTGTTGGTTTACCCTTGGTAATAATCCATTTGTGCTAGGTAGGCTCATCACTTGGGGTAAGGTTGTGAGTTTATTTGCTGAGTTTGGCTTAGAGAGATGCCACATTTGAATAACAAGGATGTTTTCAGGAGGTAACTCTCAAGCAATAGATATTATTAGGCTAAGTTTAAATTTTACATGTATAAAGTTCATAAGTTCAATCATTAATACAGAGGGCTTTACTTCACTCATCACAAGGTCTTTGAAATTCATCCATGTCACCTGTGTCAAGACTTCATCCCTTCTTACAGCTAAGTAATATTCCATCATATATATATACCATATTTTGTTTATCCATTCATCAATTTATGGACACTTGGATTATTTCCAACTCTGGGCAGTTTTGAATATAATGCAACGTACCTTGTTGTCCAATGTTTGTGCCCTTATTTTCAATTCTTCTGGGTATATTCCCCATAGTGAGATTGCCAGATCATACCATAATTCTATACTTAACTTTCTGAGGAACTGCCAAACCTACCTCCAACAGTGGCTGTACCAGTCTACATTCCCACCAGTAGTAGATGAGTTCCTATTCTTCCACATCCTCTCCAATGCTTGTAGTTTTCTGTTTTTTTTTTTATAGCAGTCTAAATAGGTGTAAGATGATATCTCATTGAAGTTTTGATTTGAATTTCTCTAATAGCTAGTGATATTAAACATATTTTAATGTACTTTTTAGCCAATTGTATATCCTCTTTGGAAAAATGTCTGTTAAAATTTCTTGCCCATTATGTAACTGGGCTGTTGGTCTTTTAATTTTTGATATATAAGATTTCTTTATTTATGCTTGACATTAGGCCCTTATCAGATAGGTCATTCCTAAATATTTTCTCCCAATCAGTAGGCTGCCTTTTCACTTTCTTGACAAACTCCTTTGAAGCACAAAATTTTCAAATTTGAGGAGGTCCCATTAATCTATTTTTTCTTTCATTCCTAGTCCTTTGGGTATGAATTTATGAAATCATTTCCTACTACCAGATCTTGTGTATGCTTCCTAGATTACCTTCCAGGATCTTTATGGTCTTGGTTTTTATATTTAGGTCTTTGATCCATCTTGAGTTAATTTTTGTATAGGGCATGAGATGGTGATCCTCTTTCATTCTTTTGGATGTGGATATCAAGTTCTCCAAGTACCATTTTTTTGTTGAAGAGACTAGTCTATCCCCATTGAATGGACTTGGTGGAATTATCAGTTGGTCATATATGCATGGGTTTATATCTGAACTCTCTGTTTTGTTCTCTTAGTCATTATTTCTATCCTTGTGCCAACACCATGCAATTTTGTCCACTATAACTTTGCAGTATGCTTCAAAATCAGGTAGTGTGATTTCTCCAATTTTGTTTTTCCTTTTCAAGATTTTTTTGACTATTCTGGGCCACAAACCCTGAAAAATAAATTTAATAATTAGCTTTTCCAGTTCAGTAAAAAGTGCTGTTGGAACTTTCCTTGGGATTGCATGAAATCTATTTATTGATTTCTCTGGGATAGATATAGTAAAGATATTGAGTCTTCTAATCTATGAACATGGAATATTCTTCCATTTATTTATGTCTCCTTTCATTTCCTTAACAATGTTGTGTGGTTTTCTATGTACAAGTCCTTTACATACTTAGTTAAAATTTATTCCTAGGTATTTTATTCTTTTAGTTCCTATTGTAAATGAATTTTTTTTTCTGATTTCCTCTAAAGACTGCTCATTATTAGCATACAGAAATGCTAATGATTTTTTCATGTTGACCTTATATTCTCCTACTTTATTGAACTTATTTATCAGCTCCAGAAGATTTGTTGCAGATTGTTCAGGAAATTTTAAATATAGGATCATATCATCTGCAAATAGTGAAAATTTTCCTTCTTCCTTTCCAGTTTGGATGTTTCTTATTCCTTTTTTTTCTCTAAGTGCTCAAGCAAATACTTCTAATAAAATGCTAAATAAAACTGGTGACAGTGGGCAACTTTGCCTTGTTCCAGATCTTTGAGAGAAAGCCTTTATCCTTTCACCATTGAGTATGATATCAGCTGTGGGGGTTTCACATATGCCCTTTATCATGTTGAGGAAGTTTCTTATAATCCTATTTATTGTAGTGTTTAATCAAAAAAGTATTCTGTATTTTGTTGAATGCCTTTTCTGCATCAATAGAGATTAACATTTGATTTTTTCCCCTTCAGTCTATTTATGTGGTGTGTGTATTGTATTAATTGATTTTCTTATGTTGAATCATCCTTGCATACCTGTAATAAAACACACTTGATCATGGTGTATAAATTAGATTAATATGTTGTTGGATTTGATTAGGAAGTAATTTCTTTTAGATTTTAGCATCTAAGTTCATTAGAGAGATTGTTCTGTTGTATTCTTTTCTGGTAACATCTTTATGTGCCATTGGAATGAGGGTGATGTTGGCATTGTAGAATGAGTTAGGTAATTTTAAATCCACTTCTATTTTTTGGAAGAGTTTGAGCATGATATGTATTAATTCTTTCTGGAATGATTGGTAGACTTTATCTGTGAAGTCCTCTGGTCTTGGGCTTTTCTTAGTTGGGAGGCTTTTGATGACGAGTTCAACCTCAATTCTTGTGATTAGTCTGTTGAGTTCTTCTTTTTCTTCTTTCACCAATGTAGGTTGCCTGTATGTTTCTAGAAATTTGTCTATATCATCTAAATTGTCCATATTGTTGGGAAAAGTAGCTTTTATGATACTATTTCTGTGGGTTCAGTGATGATATCCTCTTTCTGATTTACTCTTTTATTTATGTGCATCTTCTTTTTTTCTTTGCTAGTCTAGCTAAGAGTTTTTTCATTTTTATTCATCTTCTCCAAGAACCAGCTTTTGGTTTGGTTAATTCTTTCTAATGTTTCTTTTATTCTCAAGTTCATTTAATTCATCTCTAATGTTTGTTATTTCCTTCCTCCTGCTTGGTTTGGGATTAGTTTATTGTTATATTTCTAGTTCCTGCAGTTGTGCAATTACATCATTGATTTTAGCTGTTTCTGCTTTGTAAATGCAGGGATTTAGGGCTAAACATTTCCCTCTCAGCACTGATATAGCAGCGTCTCATAAATTTTGATATGTTGCATTCTCATTTTCATTTGCTTCGAGGTAGTTAATAAATTCCATGGTAATTTCCTTCTGGTCTACTTATAGTTTAAGAGTTTTTGTTTAACTTACACATATTTGTGCCTATTGAAGTTCTCCTTCCTTTATTGATTTGTTGCTTCATTCTGTTGTGGTCAGAGAAAGTGCTTTGTATAATTGCTCTCTTTCTAAATTCATTGAGACTTTTCCTATAACCTAGAATGTGGTCTTTCTTGGAGAATGTTGCTAGAGCACTCAAGGAGAGTGTTGCTAGAGCACTCGAGATGAATGACAATCCTGCTCTTTTTGAATAGAATGTTCTATATAAGTCTATTATGTCTACTTCCACTAATGTAGTATTCAAGGTCTCTTTTTGAGCCTCTGTTGAGATGTTCTTTCTAATGGAGTTAATGGTGCACTGAAGTCATCCCGCTATGGTTGTTGAGACATCTTTTTCTCCCCTCAATTTTGCCAGGGTTTGCCTCATGTGTTTTTGGAGCACCCTGTTAGGTACATAGATGTTTATGATTGTTCTTTCTTCTTTATAGATTGACACTTTTATTAATATATAATGCCTTTCTTTTTCTTTTATAACAGTTTTGCATTCAAAGTCTACTTTGTCTGATATTATTATAGCTATCGCAGGTCATTTTTGATTACCATTTGCATGGAAAATCATTTTCCACCCTTTCACTTGCAAGCTATTTGTGTCCTTGTTTCTAAGGTGAGTCTCTTGTTGACAGAATATAGTTGGATCCTATTTTTTATCCATTCTGTCAATCTGTGCATCTTAACTGGGGAGTTTAATCCATTATCATCTAATGTTAGCATTGTAAAGGCTGTAGTTACTTCAAGAAATTTTTTCTTTAGGGTTTTATATGTCATACCTTATGTTTTTCCCCTCTTTTTACCATTTTGGTTACCCTTATTAATAACCTTCCTTTCTACTCTGTCCTCCAAACAACTTTCTTCTGTCTTTTCCTTTAACCCTGTTGAATTCCCTTAATATTTATTGAAGGGCAGGACTATTTCTAACAAATTATCTCAATATCTGTTTGTATCTGAATATTTTGATCTCTCTCTTATTATTTAAGGACAATTTTGCTGAACACAGAATTCTTAGCTGGCAGTTTTTCTGTTTCAATACTTAAATGTGGCAAATCATTGCTTTTTTCCTCCATGGTTTCAGATGAGAAATAAGCATTTAATCTTATTGCATATCCCTTGTATTTGATGGGTTGCTTTTCACTTTGTGATTTCAGGATTCCCTCTTTATCTTTGGTATTTGGCAATCTGATTAGTATATGCCTCTGAGAAGTTCTGCTAGAATTTATTCTGTTTGGAGTACACTGCCCCTCCTGGACCTGTACATCTCTGAACCTCATAAGAGTTGGGTAATTTTTCAGAGATTGTATTCTCAAACTCTCCTTCTGCCCCTTTTCTTTTCCCTTCTCATCTCTCTCTGGGACACCCATAATGTGTTTGTTTGTGTACTACATGTTATTATTCAATTCCTTGAGACCCTGCACAATTATTTCCATTTTTTCTCTATTTATTATTCTATCTGTGTAGTTTTTATGTTCTGTCTTTTAATTCAATAATACTTTCCTCACTCTGTTCAAATCTGCTGTTGTGTGTTTCTGTTGTATGTTTCATCTCTTCTGTTGTGCCCTTCATTACCATAAGATCTATTATTTTTCTATTTCTATTTATAATTTCTTCTGTACGCACAGCACACCCAGTGTCTTCTTAATATCCATTATCTTTTCCTTCATTTCCTTGAAATGATTTAGGTGATTTTAGTTAACATCTTACTTAGTTATGCCAAATACTGTGTCTCCTCTGTCTTTTTACTTTGTTCTTTTTACTCTCCCACATCTTTCTTTTTCTTAGTATGGCTTGTAATTTTTTGCTGATATCTAGGCGTCTGTTTATTTTGATGAGTTTACTCTGTTGGTCAGTTTCTTTCATAACTATTTTTTGTTGTTGTTGTTTGGATTTGTTTTAATGTTATTCCTTGATATTTGTTGTAGCTTATTTTAAATTTTTAGAATTGTCTGTGTTTAACTGGTATAAACCAGACAGACCACGGACCCATGAATGTGGAACAAATAGTCCAAAAAGTCAATTCCTCTACATTGGCCTCTCTCAGTCCCCATGTCTTTGATCCTTCCTGGATCTTGTACTGTGGTTTCCTGGTTCCAGAATCTGAGTTCAGATGATTCTTTTCTCCCACTGACTGCCTGCATCTACTTATGACAGTAAGGCTTCCCTTACATGCTATCCAGTCTTTTACTCCTGCTCCCAGCAAGGCCTGCCTGGATGTCTTTGCCACATGCCCTGTGTTTCTGCCACTTCCATACATACCCAGCAAGGTCCTCCTAATGGCTGCTCATGTGCTACGCACTCTGTGGCCCTGCTGCATCCTTCCATGTCCTTCCATTGCCAGTCTCCTGTGTGCCAGTTCCCTATACTCAAAAAGACCCCCTTCCTGCACTTGTGTATTGCTTGCCCCATGGCTGTACCATTCTCTCCCATACCCAGCAAGGTCCACCCTCAGCAGCTGCTCATGCACCACTCAGCCTGTGGCCCTGACATTTTCCCCCATGACCAATAAGTCCCCCATTCACCAGCCACCTGCATATTTTTCATTTTGTTCCCCACCACTTCCCCATTCACAGGAAGACTGCCTGCTTTTTTCCACTTCTAGAGTATAGCCATTTGGTTTTTACAAGGGTGCCAAGTCCACCTAATTGGGGAGAACATTCTCCTCAACAGATTAAGCAGGAAATGTCTACATGTAATAAAATGAATGTACCCCTAGCTCACACCATATACAAAAATTAACTAAAAAATTGATCAAAGATGTGAATATGAGCACTAAAAGTAAAATATCCCTAGAAGAAAATGTGATGAAACATTTCAGGGTCTAGTGTTAGGCAATGTTTTCTTAGACTTTACAAACAAACCATGAGCAATAAAAGATAAATATATATATATGCAATAAAAGAAAAATATATAAATGAGACCTTATCAAAATTAAAAAAGTTTTGTGTATCAAACGACTGTTTTAGGAAAGTGAAAAACCCCATAGAATGGAAGAAAATATTTGGAAACCACATATATGATAAGGGTTCAATATCCACATTAAAAAAGTAATCCTACAACTCAAAAACAAAAGACATACACATTACTTCAAAGAATATATACAAATAGCTAATAAACAAATGAAAACATAGTCAACTTCTTTAGCCATTTGGAAAATGCAACTCAAATACAACATAAGGTACAATTTCATACCAACTAAATGGCTACTACATAGGAAATGAAAAATATATGTTCATGTTGGCAAGAATGTGGAAAAATTGGAGTGCTGGTATATCATTATTGGTATTGCAAAATGGTGTAGTCATTGTGAAAAAGAGTTTGGCATTTCCTTAGAAAGTTAAGTATAGAATTACCATATGACCCAGAAATTCCACACCTAGGTATATACCCAAAAGAATTTAAAACAAGGAATTGAACTTTTTGTACAGCCATGTTTATAGTAGCATTATTCACAATTGCCACATTGTGGAAACAACCCAAATATCCATCAATGTAAGACTGGATAAACAAATTGTGGCATATACATACAATGGGATATTTTTCAGCTGCAAAAATAAGTAAAGTTCTATATCCGACAACATTGATGAACCTTGAAGACATAATGTTGAGGAAAATAAACAAGACACAATTCACAAATATTTTATAATCTCACATATGCAAAGTTAACAGGTCATAAATTAGCAATTAGAATACAGCTTACCAGGGATATGGTTGGGGGTAGGGAATTGAGAATTGAGATGATGGATACATTTTGGTAATTGTTATTGGTGATGAAGACAACATTATGAGTATATTCATCACTGAATTGTACACTTGAAAGCTACTGAAATGATTACTTTAATCTGGGTATATACATATATTTGTATACACAAATAAAAGCAAAATTTAAAGAAAAATTAGACTGTTCAACACAAACAGTAAATCCTAATGTAATTTATGAACTATAGTTTGTTACATAAATATAATAATATTGGTTTAAAATTTGTTAATAATGTACCACACTATTGCAAATTATTAGTAACAGTTAAAGCTGTTTATGTGTATTTAGGGTGGTATATGTGAACTCTATTCTTTCTCTATGATTTCTGTGTAAATCTACAACTGTTCTGATAAAAAATTATAAACATTCAAGTCAGTGAACTCAAAGAAAAATATGAAGATTCTATATAAGGAATCCAAGGAGACTGAATTAAGAATGTTAATACCTGGAAATGTGAAAGATAAAAAAAGAATCTGTGCAAATATTATGAGAGTATTAACTGAATTGAAAGGCAATTGGATGCTAAAAGCCAGACAGGCTGCACATGTACATCTTTACAATAACTTCTCATACTGCCACAAGAACCAATAATATCCCGTGTACAAGCTACTCTGCTACTGGTTCTTGTGGCAGAATGAGAAGTTATTACAAAGATGTACACCTGCAGCCTGGTCTGGCAGTAATGAATTAGGATATTATTATTCACTCTTACAAGGGCCCTGCAGAGGGGCATCCCAAAGACATTGATATTTTGAATAATGACCCAAACTAGGCTTTATATATTAAATTTCAGCTATACATGCTATGACCCTGCATTTGCAGTAAGAAGAGTGGCTACTGTCATGGATGAATAAAAGGTATTGAGAAAGGAGATAAACACAGAAAATCTCTAGGGTTCTGAGGTGATTACATCAGGATTATATTCAAAATTATGGGTTCAACTCTAAGTGTGATTTGGAATATAATACATTCTCACTTTCTGATTAACAATGTAGAGCAAAAATCCCCAGCAAAATGTGGATTAATTTTAGTGTTATTTTTTGTCCAACAAAGTCATCACATATACATTAATACTTATTCATTCATTTGAGGTTACTGTAAAAAGCTTGAAATATATTTGTCCCTGATTTCTATAATGTATTGATAATTTTATCAAAATTTGTTCCCTGTGAGGAGTCTAACTCCTGCTTAAAATCTGAGTGTTTTCTTCATGCCTGGCCATAGACAATTACAAAAGCTTTACCTGACAGTCCACATAAGTGAAGCTGCCCTCACAACATCAGAAGTCACTCTGCCAGTGTGTTGCAGTCTCTGAAGGAAGTTGTGGTCAAGGACTCAGGTCCCCTGGCCAGGCTTGCTCTTGAGCACATCTGCATTCCTATCCCAGGTCTCTCCATTAGGGGCCTCAGATCAGGGACCCCAAACCCAGGCCTTAGGTGCCTCAGCTGAGAGCTCCTTATTGGAGGGAGGTGGGGAGATGTTGAGCGCACTCTCTCCTCTCCTTCTCAGCCCTCAGTATAATAAACTCCTAGTCTCTTGGTCCATAAAACTGCAGGGAACTTTTCTCAGGTGCTCCCTCAGCAGTGAGTTGATCCCATGTCTGTGCTGATTCATCTTTCCTCCCCCAGGGGCAGCTTTCCACAGCACAATGAGACATGGTTAAGTCTGTGTCTTTCTCATTTAACCTCCTGCTTATATCATCATAGTATAATTAAAAGCCCCACTTGTTACTACCATTTTGGCTTTGAGTATTTAAATCAGCTAATTTTGAAACCTGGCAGCTGAACTCAGCTCTTACTAAAATTGGCACAGGGAGCAGTGTGGTCAATTAAGCACAATGTTGTTCTGGAAAACCAGAAGATGCTGTGGGGCACCTATGGGGAGAGGTGGTGGAATCTGTGGGGCTCTCTGAAGGGATGCTTTGCAGAAAGCATTGGGAGACATTAAGATTGTGAATGAGAATAAACATTAATAAACCATTTTTAAGTGGCCACAAGTATGCTGAGACACTAAATGGGAAAGTGTGACATTGTAAGACATCTAATTAATATATTCAAAGAGATAAAGGATAATTTTACATCTGCATTGTGCTATGAGAAATATATATTACAGAGGAAAGAGAAAAAGGACTAGGGGATATTATATATGTGTACAGAATTTCTTTCATCAGAAGTTTATTTCATATATTTGAAGAAACCTTGAACAATATTTCTCATAATATATATTTATAATAAAAATATATTGAAAATATGGACAAAATAAATGATCATACAATTCCTGAGATAAAAAAATGAAATTGGTGATTAAATATTACATAAATAAAATCCATAGAAAAAATTTCTTCGATAGAAAACTTAAGTTTTATGATTAAGGTAGCATGCTATATGCCAGGCACTTTAATTAAAACACACACATGGAAATATTGAATATCAAGAACTGCATTAAGAAAATAACATATAATATCAAGAAAATGAAAGAAGTAGAATCTGAAGACTATTAGATTTTTATCATGAGCCACTGAGAAATAGAATTCAATGGACCTAGATAGTCAAATATCTGGAAGTAATTAACTTTGGCAGAAATTATACATGTGAATATAAACATAAATATAAATAAGAAATGAAATATAAAGACATATTCACATATACAAAGATTCAGAAAGGGTATATCTAATATTTGTAAGGTTGTTACCGAATACAAAGTAAGTCAGTGACGCCTTAACTCAGGAAATAGCTAGGAAGAAAAACTTGGGTAGGAACAACTAAATTTTGCAAAGAAATATGATGGTTTCCTCAATTGTCAAAACATTGAAAACATAAATTTAGATCTCAGACATTGGATGAATATGAACAAATTCAGATTTTTCCTAGGATTATTACTTTTGATGAAAGGAGGACTGAGTTCATCATCAACTTCTTGCTTCTTGCTTATATGTATAATCCATACTGAGCCATAATGAGGCTTTGTAATTTGTACATCTTGCAGCTGAATATAAATGAGCTTAAGATTCTACAAAGTACACATTTTCTACATAGGATACTGGAGTTAAAAAGGAAACCATCAAAGAATTAAATTCTTAGATATAAAGGGGCTAATATATTTATAGGCTATTAGAATGCTGGCTAAGCCTTTATGAATCAGAAAAATAAAACTCTTATGAGAAAAGTGAATCACATAGTATTAGCAAGACAGGTATTCTGCAGGCAAATCCAGTACCATTTATTGCTATATCTACTCTATTTTATAACTAACCTATCCTGTTTTTCTTCATACAGAAGCTTGAATGAAACAAGAGTAGCATACATCTTTTACACAGAGATAAATAACAATTAAAACTTGCAAATTGTCTTGAGTTAAAGGGCAGTGTTTATATATGCCCCTTTTGAATGAAGCAAACAAGTCTCAAGTATTCCAACATTAATTCAGGTCTCGGTGCTATACCCATGTTGAGTCCTCAATTCCATAGATGTTTCTTAGTTCTAATCGTTTTATTCCTTTGAGCAGAATCATGCATATGAGTGAATTAAGCAGAGAAATTTACAAAGAATGTTTCTATAAGCCAACACACTCAATATTTTCTTCCAATGTGGCAGTATCCAGTACCATAGGAATACATAAAAGGAGAGGCACCTGTTTAGGCACTGAAATAGAAGGCATGGTTTTTTTCTTATGATGCTGTATATTGTTCTTTTGCTCTAAAGTATCATCATAGTTTTCCAAAATATTTTAGAATTTGAAAGCCTATTCAAGAAGAATTGAATTACACAAATATAGAATTCAGAATGAAAAATTATGACAATTTTCTAGCTTACTGTTACATGTTGTACAGACCAGAAAACTTTAGAATTTTATAGGGAAAATTTCAAATTTAAAAATATGTATAAAATATAAATTACACTTCTTTGAAATTGTATTTTTTAAGATTTTTTTAACCAAAGAAAGCCCTCCTTGGGAACTCAAAATGTCTGTGGAACATTCTTCTTATAGCAGTGTTAATCTCTCTGTTCCTCAGACCATAGAAGAGGGGGTTTATAAGTGGGGACACCATGGTGTAGAACATGCCTGTCAGCAGATTGCTAAGAGATGTTTTATCTGCAATGGGACCTAAGGCAGCAATAATTCCAGAAATTGTAAATACAAG
>JAQZBX010087775.1:0-12839 GCA_029593785.1 Cabassous unicinctus | reverse complement strand
TCTGATGTGTGGGAACTCAGAATTTTGCATGCCCTGCTATTCCTTCTGACGTACTTGGCAACTCTGACCGGGAACCTTCTCATTGTCACTGTGACTACACTTGACCAGGGTCTTCGCACTCGTATGTACTTCTTCCTTAGGAATCTGTCTGTCTTGGACATGTGCTACATTTCTGTCACTGTGCCCAAGGCATGTATCATCTTCCTGCTTGATGACAGGGTGCTCTCAATGGTTGGATGTGCAGCACAGATATTCCTCATGCTTTTCTTTGCTATTACAGAGCTGCTGTTCTTCACCATCATGGCCCAAGACCACTATGTGGCCATCTGCCAGCCCCTCCACTATCCTGTGATCATGAATCCTCAGGCCTGTATCCAGATGACACTGGTCTCCATATCCAGTGGTGTGGTCTCTGCAGGATTCCACACTGGTAACACTTTCCACTTGCTCTTCTGTCAATCAAACGTGGTCTACCAATTCTTCTGTGACATCCCTTCTCTGCTGAAGCTCTCCTGCTCTGACACTTTCACCAATGTGATTGTAATTTTTGTCTCTGCCATCCTGTTTGGTTGCAGCTGCTTTGCCTTCATCACCATGTCTTATCTTTGCATATTTTCTACTGTGCTCAAGTTTAAAACCAGCATAGAGTGAGGAAAGGCCTTTTCTACTTGTGTTCCCCATATTCTCATTGTAATCATCTTTCTCAGCTCAGGCTTTGCTGTATATAAAAAGCCAAACTCCAACGTGCCATCTATTCAGGACATGATTATTTCCATATTCTATTCTATAATGCCTCCTTTTATGAATGTGATTATCTACAGTCTCAGAAACAAGCAGATAAAGGAGGCTGTAAGGAGAATTTTGAGGAGTAAATATTCAGGAAAATAATAGGGTAATTATTTCAAGATATTTCCACTTTTATTAAGTGGGCTGAAAAATGCTTCAAAACTATGTTTCTTGACATTTATAACTTCTTGGGCCCACACTTGATTTCTAAGTGAAATTCCTTGTATTATCTGTCAACAGTGAAACAACACACACATCTCTTACTTTGATGTCTCCCCTCCCAAAATGCACATTTACTGATGACTGAAAGAGAAATGCTCAGGACTCTTATCTTTTGCTACTTATTTCTCTTTAAAAGTATTTTCCTTTAC
This sequence comes from Cabassous unicinctus, assembly GCA_029593785.1. NCBI lineage: Eukaryota > Metazoa > Chordata > Mammalia > Cingulata > Chlamyphoridae > Cabassous > Cabassous unicinctus. The sequence continues at coordinate 11,682 of JAQZBX010087775.1, read as the reverse complement.
ATTTACAGAATCATATAATTGTTAAACTACATACAACTTTTAGCTGATCTCTTATTTTAATTATAAGAGAAAACTTGTTTAATCAAATATTTAAAATATCTAATAATAAACATAATGATATCTGCAATTTGGTTAAAAATAACAGAAAAACATTATATAATTTAGATGTTATGATATAATCTCTAGATAGACCAAAAGAGATCCAAGAAAACTTAGCCAACATGAATAGATGGATTACAAGTAAAAATCATAAATAAGACATCAAAAACTCCCCGGAAATAAAAGCTTATGCCCAGTTGACCTCACCACTATAAATTACAACATTTCAATGAAGATTTAAGTCCAATCTATACAATCCCTTCCAAAAATAGAAGAGCAGGGAATAATTCCTTATTCATTCTATGAGTCTCGTACTTCCAAACTAGATGAAGACCTCACAGGGAAAAAAAAATTACACCTTGATGTCTCTTGAGAATATGGGCAGAATTGTCTTGGACAACATTTAGCAACAGCCACAAGTAAAAGAATAATTATACACCATTGCCAAGTGAGATTTATCCCAGCAATGCAAGGTTTGTTTAAATCTGAAAACCAATTAATACAAAATATTATTTCCAAAGAATAAAAAATTTCAAAAAGCATGATCATCCCAATAAATGTAGAAAAAACATTTAAAAAAACTCAACATGCATTCATAATAAAAGCACTAAAAAAGTAGGAATAGAAGGTCATTTCCTCAACTTGATAAAGTACATTTATGAAAAACTAATAGCTATCATACTTCAAAGTGAAGGCAGGATGTTCTACACCTAAAATGAGGATTAAAGACAAGGAAGTCCACTTCTGCACTGCAATATAACATTATGGTGATGACTCTAGCCAAGGCAAATAGGTTTTAAAAAATCTATAAAATCATTGAGATTGAAAGACATAAAATTATTTCTATTTACAGATGACTTTACCTTGTATATGGACAATCCTAGGGAATCTATTTTTAAAAGTATTAGAACTAATAAATGAGTTCAACAATGTTACAGGTTAAAATACATTAATATATAAAATTGTATTTCCATAAACGTAGTATGAGCAATCTGAAAATGAAATTAAGAAGACAATTGCATTTGCAATAGCATATATACTAGTAAATTACTTAAAAATAACTTAACAAAACTTAACAAAAACTTAACAAAACTTAACAAAATATTACACTCTGAAAACTGTAAACATTGTTGAACTAAATTTCAAAAATCTAAATAAATCTTCATGGATCTGGAGGCTCAACAATGTTATGAAAACAATTATCCCCACAATGATCTTCAGTTTCAATCTCTATAAGAATGCAAGTAAATTCTTTATGGAAATTGACAAACTGATTCTAAAATTAATATTGAATTGCAAGAGACCAATAATAGTCGAATAATCCTGAAAATGAAAATAAAATAGGAAAATTCACATTTCAAAATGTATTACAAGGGAACAGATGTAGCTCAAGTGGTGGCCAACTGATTTCCATGTACAAGGTCCTGGGTTTGATCCCCAAAACTTACTAAAAACAAAACAAACAAATAAAAATATCCCTCTCATTGGGTAACAGTGGTTGAATGCCTGCTTCCCATGTACGAGGTCTTGGGTTCAATCCCCAGTACTTTCTCAAAAACAAAAACAAAAAAACTTATTACAAAGAAACTGTAATCAAAACAGTGTAGTGCTGATAAAAGGAAAGACATAGATTAAGGGAATAGAATGGATAGTCCATAATTAAACTTATATCCCTATGCCAAGTGCTTTATAAGAAGTGTGCATAGATTGAATGACCCCATGGAATAGTGGGAAATGGGAAAGAATCTTTTTTTTTTTTCAGCAAATTGTCCTGGTTTATTTATTAGACACATGCAAAAAATGAAGTTGGACAACTATTTCACACCGTATGCAGAAGTTAACCCAACATGGATAAAATAATAAATGTAAGAGATAAAACTACAAAACTCTTAGAGGAAACATAATTATAAATCTTCATGACCTTGGATTTGCAAAGGATTCTTTGACAGGACAATGAAAATTTTACCACCAACAACAAAAATAGATTAATTGGACTTCCTTAAAATTAAAAACTTGTGTGCTACAAAAGATACCATCAATGAAAAGACAACCCTCAGAATGGGATAAAATATTTGGAAATCATATATATGAAAAGGGCCTTATACCTAAAATATATAAAGAAATCTTATACCTCAATATTAAAAAATGCAAATAACACAAGTGAACATGGGAAAAGTCTCTGAATAGATATTTCTCCAAAGAAGATAGACATATGACCAAAGAACATGTAAAGTTTCTCAACATCTTTAGTATTGCAGTTTGGCAGTTTGATGTAATTATGAATTCCAAAAATATAACTGGATTATGCTCGTAAACTGATCTGTTCATCTGGGCATGAAAAAGTTACAATTGGGGCTTTGATAGGGCCATGGAAATAGGGCGTTGAGCCCCGCCCCTTGATGGGTGGGGGAATCAAATATAAAAGGCAAGGCAAAGGACAGAGGGAGCAGTTTTTGATGTTGGAGTTTTGATGTTGGAGAGAAGGCCCCGGGATAGAGACAAGCCATTTGCCTGAGCTCACACCTGGCCTTGTGGAGAGAAGCAAAGCCTAGAGAGCCTAATAGTCTACAGCTGACCTTGCGGAGGAAACAAAGAAGCTAAGCCATAAGAGAAATGCAGCCACGGGAAGGAGGAACCCAAGAAGCCTGAACTGTGGCAAATGTCAATAGCTGTCTTGCTCCAACACGTGGCAATGGACTTTGGTGAGGGAAGAAACTTATGCTTTATGGCCTGGTAACTGTGGACTTCTACCCCAAATAAATACCCTTTATAAAGATCAACCAGTCTCTGGTATTTTGCATTAGCACCCCTGTGGCAGACTAATACATTTAGTCATTGGAAAAATGCAAATGCTTGGATCCTAGATAGATGTAAGTAGAGTACAAACTCTCCTCTTACCTCTCTTCTTATTGTTTGTCTATTACACTGCTCCAAATAGGATGTCCACATTTTAAAATGTTGTGCACAATTATGGTCCAATGTAAATGATCAACAAAAACAGATGAAAATCTGACACATCCAGATGTTGAAATTACCATTATGGGTTACTTGACATGCAATTTTGATATAGAAAACAGTAGTGCTGATCTAAATTAATCACTTCTATAGACAGGAATAATCAGTACTTCTCCTCAGGCTCAGGAATAGTCACAAAATTGCACTGAGACTGAAAATTCTGTTGTCAACTAAATTGTGTGTTACACTAAATTTTTCTTGGGGCGTTAATACTGCAAACTAATAAATAACTTCATTGTTTTCTTCAGGAATTTCATATGTTCTAACATATCTGGGGCAAACATGTTCCTCTCCTTGGAAAGCAACCTGCACATGAAGACATGAGTTTGCTCATTAAAAACTTGCCTCATGAAACTGGTCTTAAGAGCACACATCACAAACTTTATCTCATTTTGACCTTCAATCTTAAACTATTGTTTTGAACTTTACTGAGTACCAACCAGTTCCCTATCTTGAAAAGTCTTCCTTAATCCATTTTTAACCTAGACCACAAAATATTATATACATCCTTCATAAGCTATTGCTTTGGAGTGTCTGACAAGGTTATATTCTCCATTACTGTATTGATTTTAATTTAAAAAATAAAGCATTACTCTGTCAATTTTGGTCTGGTTGTCTCAGTGGGATAAAGTGATATATTATTAAAATGCATAATGTAAATGATAAGAAAACATGTTGCAGTTCATAAGTTAATATCTAATAATGAAACATTATACATAGTTACATTAGAAATTTGTTTAAAGCAGACAAACTTATAAATATGTTTATTTAGTATACATGTGTATGTGTAGGAGATAAAGAGATAACAAAAATTAAACACTGGAAATAATTATTTACAGATAAAGTAAAAATTGGAAATAATTCATTAGTTTGTTAGTTTCCATTATCAAATTCATCCTATGTAGTTAATGAAATAGAAGTATATCTCTTCCATAGAATAATTGGCACATCTTCCTGTGTTTTATATATATATATGTATATATATAGAAAATAGTAGAAAATACCTGTCCTTAATAAATTGAAATAAGGGGTGAGGATTGATTAAAATTGGAATGTACATTTCATGATATTTTCCACTACAGGACATTGAAATGGAAATTGAAATTAAACATTACTCTTTTGCTATACCCATTGTGGTCTCTAGTAACCTGTATTCCAATTTTTAACATTATGAATTTTCTTATCCTAACTAATTTCAGATCAGTGAGATTATAAAATATCCTTTTATGTCTCATATAATTCACTCACTATTCTGGCTTCAAGGTTCTCTGTTGTCACATGTATCACAGCCTCATTCATTTTCAGGGCTAAATAATATCCAATTGTATATATATATATATACACCAAATCTTGTTTATCCATTCATCTGTTAATGAACACTTGAGATGTTTCCATCTTTTGACAATTGTCAATAATACTGCTATAACCAATGGTGCGGAAATATTTGTTTGTGTCCATGCTTTCAGTTCTTTTGGGTATATACTTGAAGTGGTATATATATGGTAATTTTACAAATAATGTGCTGAGGAATTGCCAAATTATTTTCCACAGCAACTGCACCATTTAATATTCCCACCAGCAATGGACAAGTGTTCTTACTTCCACAAATCCATTTCAACACTTGTGATTTTCCATTTTTTAATAGCAGTCATTGTAGTCGGTATAAAAGGGCATCTAATTGTGGCTTTGATTTGCACTTCTCTTCTGGCTGATATGTTCAGCTTTTTTTTTTTTCCAAGTGTTTATTTGTCATTTATATCTCTTCTTTGGAGCAATGTCCATGCAAGACTTTTGCCCAATATTTAATTTTTAATTTATATTTTAGATGTTGATTTGTAAGATTTCTTTATATATTCTAGTTATTGAACCCTTATAGAATATGTGCTTTCCAAATATTTTCTCCCAATTGCTTTCTTTATGTGGACATTCTATATCTTCTTAAAGTTTTCAAAGTAATGCACTTTATTTGGTCTTCTCAATGAATTTCAGACAAGACATGATATGTAATTGTGTTGTCAAGATTTAGAATTGTAATCTGACTTGCTCATCTCAGTGCATTCAAGTCATTTGAGTTTCTCAGAATATACTATGTGAGATCCATATGTCTGTCCTGTTATTGAACTTCTGAGTGTCTGGCCAATTAGAGATTAACATATTTCCTTAATTCAAGAGTTAATTGATCCTACTCATTAAATTCACAGGTAACACTACATAGAGTTTGGGTCAAGTATTGTATTTTACTTGGGTCATAATCTTCTGCTCTCTGGAGATCATTACCTATCTGAAATTAGCCTTAGGCTGTCACTGGATGATGAGAATTGTGCTTCCAGAGGCTTTTCTGGTGATTCCTTGGGCTTGCCTGCAATTTTAGATAAAGAAGAACCTGATTGGATTGTTTATACAATATAAGAATGGTGCTTTTTAGCATCTGTAAAATTTATCAAATCTTGTTTACAATGGAAATTTTGGTTAAATAATCTTTAATTCTTTGATTGAAGAAGTCAAAAGGAAACATTTGTTCTATTCACTTTCTTTACTGCAGGTTAAAAATTTACAATATTCAAGAGTGAGTATTTTGGAGTTACTATTGTTAATATTTTCTCTCCACCCTTATCTTTCCTTCACAAACTATTTTGCTTGCAATCCCCTACCTTGCTTTTTTCTTGGTTTGTGAAAAGGAAGAAATTGGGATTTGAATAGATATTATTGATAGGGACTCAATGATATAAATCCAAGATATTTTTTTCTGTGAAACAAGTAATTTTAGTATAACATCAACCTGTTAAGCTAGTAATTCAGGGTATTTATGGTCAAATCGTTTTTTAAATAGTGAAAATTAAAACAAAAGCACACAGATAATCCTACCGATCTTAGCAGGATAGAATAATCATAAAGCAAATATTGGTGGGCTTAAATGTCTAACCTACAAACTAAAATCATGGCTGATAATGGCTGCATTATGGAATATATACTTATTCAAATTATTATTTTCAAAGTAAATCCAGTTATCTATATTGGAAACAACACAGAACTGTGAATACATAATTTGCACAGGAGACCAAGAGTGACAATGATATTAGGACAACAAAAATAATAAATTTTAGATGGATTATATAGAACAATAACTATATAAAGCAAAATGATTTATTGTTCTTTATGAATTTTTTGAAGAACTGTTTTATATGTAATTTTATACAGCTAACATACCCTGTCACCTATCATGTCAGAACTTACTGATAAATGAATGTCCTGGCTTTACTCAGTGTGCCTAATATTAGACATTCAACTATATTATTTTCCATTTACTCAGATAATGAGTGAATAAATTCATGCACAAACTGATGGATATATCTTTTCAGTTCTTCAGCCTGGAAAATGCACCCTTTATTGATATAGGCATGTGTTTCTAATGTTTTAGGCTAAAGGATAGCAACCCAGTGCTTTGAAAATCCATGGAAAGTACTACAGCTTGTCCTCACTGGTCTATTTGCTCTGTGTTCAGAAGGGATGGTGACTAATGTGCATTCACATATTCCTTAAATTGAAGTGCCAAATGCAAACAGGTACTACTTTATGTCTTATTTTTCTTTCTTCTGATAAAACAGAAAATTATTTTATTAATTTGGTATAAAAATTAACTTCCAAGGAGATCACTGTGTTGCATCATTTATTCTGAAAAATCTAATAATTTCTGTTTAAAATGTGGAGTTTCTATTTCATTTATAGTATGCTAAAATAATTTCTGATTATGGAGAACTCTTTTAAGCTAAAAGTTAACTTATATTCAGAAATATCAAGTAAATTAAACAAGGACCAACAACAAGTAAGCGGTTAGGAGAGTAAACCACATATATTCCACAAAGTTGATCACCCGAATTCTGTTTCAAATCTTTGATAAAAACTAGAATATGTGAACTATTTATTATTTATTACATATTTATTTATTATATATTTATTTATAGTTATTTATTACTATCAAATAAAAATAAGTGGATTCATTGTTGAGGTAATGATGGATTTCAGCCTAAGATGGACTAATGGATATACCTTTTGTAAGATAGTAAGGAGTGTTTAAGTAGACTTTGGTGTATAAAAGCAAAAGACACACATGTCTTAAAAAAAAAAAAAAAGATTGTGGTCTCCTCATAAATATTGGATTAGCAAATTTGTCTAGGTTTAACATAACGTGCTTTAGAATACATTGTTAGTAATTTGGTTGAAAATCATAAAATAACTATTTAGTGAATAGCTAGTGACACATATTTAAGTATAACATATCAAATAATTTAGTGTGTAAATAAAGGTTATATTAAATAGCAACCACAAAGTAAGCAGATGTTTTCATAGCTGAGAACATGTCTTTATGTTAATTAATTTAAGATTCTATATTAACAATTTAAAAGGAATAAAGATATACTCTATTAACAACAGAAAACTCATTCATGGTCCCCATGTCAATTTAAAATATGCTATAACTTGTTAACTGAATCCAGTTTATTGCACACAATCTATAATTACCCTTAGTTGTTAGATATCAGATGTTCACATATCTGTGATTGTAGGCATGAGGAAACTCATTGAAGCAAAATTAAGAAATTAAGCACACCCCTCAGTCAAAACCAAAATCTAATAATTATTTCAATTTCTTAAATTTATTTCATACTAATGTGTAAATATGTATATTTTTGTGTATTTTATATATGCTCTAGTATTTATTATAATATTTAAAATATGTTGATTTAAAAGTTTTAAATATATTTTATAAGTATACAATTTAAAAATTTCATTTTATAATTAATAGATTGATTAATTTCACAATTAATTTCTAATAATAATTAATTGTATAATGTCTATATACATTTATTATATATGATAAAATATAAGTTATCACAGGAGTCAGACAACAATATGAAACAAAGTAAATTTAGAATAAGCAGAATTACTCTAATAAACATTGGGAAGCACCTTTAGAATGGTAAAAGGGAACAAGGTTATTTCAGTAAGTTGCAAAGATTTTTATTGATACCCTTGCTAGTTAATATTTTAATACAGAAGAATGAATTTTAAAAGAAATGATTAATAATCCCTCAATTCAGGTAATCCATGTTGATATTTCAAAATAAAGAAAATGCTAAAGGAAAAAGTAAGTACCTTGCCATTCACCAACTACTTGTTATTTAGAAAAGCCTTTTAAGAAACTTTTTCATAGTTTTGAAGTTTTTGAATTTTTGAAAATTTATTTTGGGTTATTTATATTTTATTTCTACTTAATGTTTAGTAATATTTATGCTACAGGGAATTTATTTGGCATACTATCCTATTCCATCATTATTAATTCAATATATTTTGGAAATTTCACACTAGGTATTTGCCATGCATTACATATAAGGGATATTATGTTTAAAAGCAATCTACAATTTGCAACTTTATATACAAATTCTCAAAAATAACTATATATTTTTTAAAACCAACAAATGACTAGGAAAAATAATCTGTATTATTGAAAAATTCAAATTTTAATTGTTGTAATGGTTTTATTTCCAACTAAAATTGAGATGATTCTATTCATATTTCTGTATGTATATCTCATAACATTTGAAACATGATAATTCAACTTACAAGTTTTACAAGATATTGTGGTAAATATGAACACATAAAGTAGAATGAGGCTTAGTGATCCATTTCTATAGCAATTTGCTTGATTTTAAAGACGTATCTCTATTGATAACATTTTGGGAGATCGAAACATCTTGCAAGTTGTTTTTATATTATGTATTTCACATGTTTTTCACTTTCTTTATTTGTCAGAAAATTCTAGTTGAATATATTTGTATTCATGCATTCTATAGTCTAACTGTATTAGCCTCCTTTATGAAGTCTAGAAACTTGCTGTGTAGAACAGCTTATAGCAGATTGTAGATACTCAGTCAAAATATGTTGAAATAACATAAATAATAAATTAATTTGATCACCCAAACAACTTTGTGTGACAGGTTATCGTACACAAAAGAAAGCAGTGAGGACAAGAATCAAATTTGCTTCCTCATATTGCTACTCATTCTAAGTTGATTCATCAATAAAATGATTTTTCCATCCAAATGGAGATGAAACATTCTTGAAGAATACAATTAATAATTTTCAATTATATGTATGTTAAAATAAAAGAATGTAATTAATTACTTTCACTCTGGATACAATTCTACACGAGAGAAAAATTGCTTAATGTTGAGAAACATTAAAAATACTCCAATTTACAAGCAAATGATGAGTTTTTAAAAATATTTTAATTATTTTGTTAATTTATGCAAAGTAAGCAACTCGTGCTGGCCAAATGACTATTGGGTCTAGAGCATGTCTCCATAATTCATAGCCTTGAGATTTTGTAAAATGTTTAAATCTGTGCTTCAGTTTCCTCTTTTCTGAAGTGCAGATTGATATTACAAATTCAGCCTGACTTTCATAATATATATAAAAATATGGACAGTATTGAAAGCAACCTCTGTCACAGAGCAAGATCTTAATTCACACAAGCAAGGTGAATCCATATGCAATAACCTTTTTAGGACCTAAATGCAATTAATTGATTTATGGTGGTTGAGAAACTATAACATTCCCTTTTTTAATTATTATTATTTTTTCTAAAAGATACTTAGATTACATAAATGGACTGTTACACAAAAGATGCAGGGATTCCCATATGCCCCACTCCCCACACATCCCACACCCTCCTACATAAACATCCTTCATTAGTGTGGCACATTCATTGCAATTGATAAACGCATCCTGGGACTTTACCATTAAGCATGGACCATAGTTTTCACTGTATTCTACACTCTTCTCCCACACAGTTATGCATGTTATGTGATGATATAAAATGGCCTATATCTGTCATTGCAACGTCACTCAGGATGATTCCCAAGTCTGGAAAAAGCCCTCGTATTACTACTGCTTTCCCTCTCTGTTCCCCCAGAGCTCCAGTGGGCACTGGCTCCACATCAATGTTGTAGGTATTCTACTATATCATTTCCTTTGAATCACATTGTGGGTAAAAAAGTAGCTTATAAAAGAACATCAGTAGTAAATCATTTATTTGAAAGAAATAATTATTTATTGCTTTCTGAATACGTAGAAATTTACTATTAAAAGTATACAAAATCGTCATGGAGTCAACTTGTAGATGAGATGATAAAAACATACTAATGTTCTATATTTTTACACGGTATAAGTAACTTTAGAAATTAGTGCAAGATAGGTACTTGAGGGTTTAGAATTTGGTAGATTAAATATTATATCACCAGGAATTGTTGTAATGCTTTATTGAGGTATTAATTTGCACCCTATAAAATTCACACATATTTTAAGTTATAGTTCAATAGAGTTTAGTAAATTTATACTGATGTAACCATTACTAACTCCAGTTTCAAAGTACTTCCATTTCCTAAAAAGTTCCCTCATGCCCAAATGTAGTCAATCTCCAATTCAACCCCAATGAAAGTAAATAACTGATCTGCTTTTAGTCTTTATAGCTTTGACATAAATTTCTATAAATTACATATACATATATTCATATAATATATACTTTTTCTAGATCTGGCTTCTTTCACTTAGCATAATCTTTTCCAGGTTCATTCATGTTGTAGCATATTTCAATACTTCATTCTTTTTATTTTCAAATATTTCATTCTATGGACATACTACATTTTTTGTCCATTCATCAATTGATGGGCATTTGAATATTTTCCACTCTGTTGCTGTTGTGAATAATGCTGTTCTGAATATTCACATGGATATATTTGAGTGGAATATACATTTTCTTTTTCTAGGGTAGGTTACTAGGAGAAGACTTCATGGGTTAAATAGTAAATAGAAGTTTAACTCTTTGAGAAACTAACAACCTGATTTTCAAAGTTCCTGCAAAATTTTATATTACTACCAGCAATGTTTGAAAGTTCCCCTATCTTCACATCCTCAATGATATTTCTTATTATCTTTCTGATTAAACCCATTCTAGTGGATATGAAATGAAATTTGGGGGTGGGGCATATTTGTATTTCCCTAGCAGCTAAATATGTTGAACAATTTTTATGTGTTTATTACCCAAATTGAAATTTTCTGTTAAAATATTTAATCGTATTTGCCCACGTTTAACTGGATTTTTAAATTTTCATATTATTAAGTAATAATAATTATTTACATATTATGGTTACAAGTTCTCTTTCAGATACATAATTTGTAAATATTTTCTCCAAGTCTATGAATAATTTTTTAATTTTTTTAATTTTGTTGTTTGAATAAGAAAAGTTTTCATTTTGATGAAGTCCAATTTTTCCTTTATGAATCATGTTGTTTAGGTCATAAATAAGAAATTTTGTCTAACAAATATCAAAAATATTTTCTCCAAAGATTCCTTACTAAAGTGCTATATCTAAGACACATTTTTAGTTAATTTTTGTGTAAGGTATGAAGTAAGCTCTAAATTGTATTAGTTTTTTGGTTATTTTGTTTTTGAATTTGGATATCCAGTTGTTACAGCAACATATATTGAAAAGACCACTTTTTTCTCTCTCA
>JAQZBX010087774.1:0-12826 GCA_029593785.1 Cabassous unicinctus | reverse complement strand
GATGTAGCTCAAGTGGTTGAGCGCTTGCTTCCCATGTACAAGTTCCTAAAAAAAAAAAAAAAAGTCTGTGATTCTGAGTTTATGTAATCAGGAATTTTCACCCTTATTTTTCAATCTTTGACTCCTGGGTTGCTAGCTGGGACTACTCACTCTTACCACTGCCCTTCAGTGAACTCTAGGCTCTAGCTTTGTTTCCCAGGAGTTTGTCAGCTTAATCCTTGCCCTCCTGTCAACTCAGTGACTACATCAACATTTCATCTAATTTACACATCACCTCTGAGGTCCTCAGGAACCTTTGTCACTAAAGGTGGGAAAGTGTCTCTCCTTGATTATGAAGCCTGCAGAATGGATTTCCCCCAGATCTTTGCTCTGCGCGCACACTTTTGTGTAGACATAAACATGTGTGCTTGCATTCATAGATGTAAATGTATGCTCTTGTGCACTTTCTTTATTTTATCTGCTCTCTTGTTTTTCTGCCCTTTTGGCCCATTACTTCAAATTCATGTCCAAGAAGACAAACCTCTAGTAGAAGAGCAAGTTGAACTTTTCTGCTTCAATAGTGTTACATTTTATTCTGCTTCTCATTAGGTCTTTATTTTCACTCAAAATGAACTTGAAATCCTTAATGCTTCCATAACTTGTTGAGCTGTTTTTTCTGTTATTTTTTTAAAATTTGAAATAGCTATTTAAAAAAAATAATAAAGAAGGAAAAAAAAAAAGAAATCCTCATTTTTTTCATTCTTCCTTCTAAGTATTTAATGAAGATTGACATATGAGTGAAGTGGACCAAGGAGGTTGATGGGGGAGACAACCAACTGTCCATGAGAAAACCAGACATTCAAATTTAAATTATTTTATGACAAAAATGATGGAAAACAAACCTGCAGAAGTTGGTCCACATTTTCAAGAATTGGCTGCTATTCAAAAAAGCCCACATGATCATTGAATAGGAAAGAAGACAATTGACCTCCATCGCAGAGCCTCTGAAGAGGGTGAGAGAGTTGTGAGACCAGATAGAACTTCAGACCCACACAGACCCTGGTTATGGTCTTAGGCCCTGGATTGCCAGGCAACTCTTTCCCTCTCAATCAGCAATAAATGAGGTTTTTTGACACAAGCAAGTAGATTGTGAATAAACAAGTTAGATAGAAAAAAGTCTGTTCGCTCCAAATCTCAGCAGCCATTTGGTAGTTATCATTCTTAATTAAACAAACGAATAACCTTTAAACAAAAGAGACCACAATTGCTTGGACTGGCTAGGAAAGAGCAGTTGAAATTAGGGAAAGTTTAAATTATTGATCTATTCTTTTAATCAAGTGCAATTCAACTATATAGAGTGCCAGCTAAACAAGAATGGTCCTGGAAAACTTCCTTAACCATCTCATTTTTTGCCCCTGGGCCAGCACAGCCTCCTGTCTCACCTTTATCACAGTCCATACTATTTTGGCATATGATTTTTGGTTTATCTGGGTATCAGTCAGTAAACAAATGGCCTATACAGACTGGGCAATTTGAGAAGAGTTTATCAAAGCAGCTGCTCACAAAGGTATGGGCAGGGCCTAGGAAAGCCAACAATGGTGACCCCTTTTTACCCTAGGCTTGAAGGGACCAGAAAGGGAGTACCTGACAGGAGCTGTGATCTCTGGCAGAGGGATTCAACCATCTCTTGATGTCTCTGCTTGAAGAAAGCTAGGAATAAATATCCTGATCTCATTCTCCTTTCACCCTCTGATCTCCCAGTGCCTCCCAATGGACAAACCCACCCAGAAGCCAGAAGTAAGCAAGGGAGCTCTCTGATGTGGTCCAGCAGCCTTTCAGAAAGTAGAGTGGAGTGGAGAAGAATAGGAGATGTATCTTGGGGGTGACAGGAGCAAATGGAAACATCCAGCCTAAACTGTCTCTTTCTCAGTAGACAATAAGAGCCTTTTCAACGGGGCGGGGGGCAGGGGGAGTTGTTTTTCATTTTGTAGCTCAAGCTCCAAATTCAAACCCTGAGAAATAGAGAGGATTTAATAAAGGCTGAGTAAATGAATGGATATAAGGATGGTGAATGGATAGATAATTAAATGACCAAATGAATGCCCAAAATATCTGAATGAATAAATGAATGAAGGTAGGATCACAAAGGTTTCCCTAGTTGAGTTCTGTGGGTGAGCTGCTTTGGTAACTACCTAGAAACAATTGGTAATTAACATATCAAATTCTTCTAAACACCTTGAAAGACTTCATCACTTCTGCAGCTTAAGCAGTCTGCACAGACACTTGTGTACAGGATGAAATTGCTTCCTTCATAGCAGAGATAAAGCACCTCCCACCTCCTGTTCCAAAGATCTCAAATTCTAAATTAGGAGAGACATGAATTAATGAGTTCTTCGTGTAACAAGAAAAACCTCTTTTAATAACTGGGAGTTAAACAGAGTTTGGATCCCTGCTGATCTTATTGGCAAAATTAAATAAAAGTGACATTCTGCTGGCCCAAGCAAATTAGCAGCCAGCCTGTGTAAAGGCTCAGTTAACCCAAGACATTGTGTGATGTATTACCCATTGTTTGACGTACTTTCATAAGAGCAAGACGAAGTGTCCCATCCTTTAGACTCTGGTAATGTGCCTCATTGTTAAATTCAATAGAAAAAGTGATTCATACTGTGGTATGATTGAAAAGAAAATTGAATCCTTTTGATGTTATAAATGTGTCTATTACTGCGTGTGCACACAAATTTTCCATGGAAATTATGGTGAAAGTAGTGATTCTCCTCGAAAAATGCATTAGTGTTGACACGTTCAATTTTATCTGCATCAGAATATAAATACCCTTTAACCATGGTCAAATTGGGCGGAATGTATATACCGCATCTGCATAAGTCACTTGTCTATCCATCTATTGAAAAAAAAATGCATCAAGCTCTGAGAGCTATCCTGGTTCTCCATTTGCAGTTTTAAAAATATATATTATTGAAAGCATTGGGGCAGGATTTGTGTGAGGGTCTTTCTAATTTAAAAAACAGTTTCACAAAGCAAAGGTCTGTAATTTCATGTCTTGGTTACACAAAGCAAGTCTGGAAGCTTTGAGAGACCTGGCGAGTTGGAGTTGGAGTGGCCTTGGCCTCCAGACAGTTCCATGGGCCCTGCGTGTGACCGAGTGGCCGTGGGAACTTCTAACAGCCAGTCAGGGACATGCCACGGAGCTTGGCCCTGTGGTTTCAAATCCCCTTTCTTACAAGCCAAATGAGGACAGTAAAATGCCTGTTACCCCTTGCCTTCTTCCTTCTGAGACCCATCCCTTCTCTATCTGCTCCTGCCTTCTCCAGACCTAAAACTCTAGTGAACCACTTCTACTCTCTGGGCTTCAGTCTCCTCCCCTGCAAACCAAGGCGGGGGTGGTCTCTATGTCCTTCAAAGTTAAATGTTTGGTACTATTTGAACACTACGCTCTTTGTTGCTTCCATACCTACATCTGTCAGGGTATTTTTGGTTAAAAACAATAGCTAACTCAACACAAACTGGCTTTTAAAAAAATGAGAATTTACTGCCCCCCACCCTCAAAAGAGAGGTCAGTGGTAAATCTGGCAGTGGGCACGGTCACAGAGCCAGGCCCCTCGCTGGCTCTTGGCTCTGCTCCCTCAGGGTTGACTCTCTTTATGATCCCTTCCCATGTGACAAGACGGCCACCACTTCTTGCTCACAACTTTTCTATTTCAAATTCAGCAGAGCAAAAGATGTCTTTTTGAGGCATACTCCGGAAACTGACTCTCCATGGCCCAAATCAGGTCATTGCCCATCCGTGAACCAACCACTGCAACCAGACACACGTGATGTTTTGATTAGCTCGGCTGATGTTACTGCCACCCTGGTTGCTGATAAGAGTCAACTCAATCCATGGCATGTAGATTGAAAGTAGGGGAGGGATAGGCACTCCAAGGAAAATTACGTTTCTGTTACTCTAGAGGGGTTGGGGGAGCATCTGCTGCAGTCCTTTTATGCAAGCAGTTATTGCTGCTGGATACTTTTCCCTTGTTCTTTTGGAATAAGTTCAAATAACCTCTCTTCACTGAGTCTTACCAAGTCTCTGTCTGACTTCTGCCTGCACTTAGCACTGAAACCTACCTCCAATACAGAACAGGTCACATTCACCCTCCCCCACCCCAAATATTTACTGAGCACCTATTAAGTGCCAGGCACTGCCAAAGCTTACTCCCATGGGAATTAGAATATCAGACTTCAGGTGCTGGCTACATGGCATGCTGGAAGGAAACCCGGGACCAAGTCAGAGAAGGGGGCTGTGGAAGAGCTTGCAGTTTACTAGCAGAAACTAGCAGAAAATGTGACAGAATAACTATCTCTGTGAGGAAGGCAAACCACCACCAAAGCAGTACTTTGAAAATTCCAGAAGAAAGATCCCGGAGGGCCGGGCAGAATGCAGCTACAGAAGTGCACAGCAGAGGTGGTGAGAGTTTGAAATGAGCAATCCATCCACACATGAGATGGAGGAGAGTTAGGCCTGAGGTGGGACAGGGACACCCACAGCTCCAAGAGGACAGGCATGTGAGGGTCCTGACAGAGGCCTGACCTCTTCAAATGGGAACCCAGTGGGAGAGCTGTCTGCCTTTCCAGCAACTATTATCCTAGATATTTCTTCTCAGTGCTTTCAGGGATAAAGTAACTGGGGCCGGGAGCATGGCTGACCTTTCCATAAACCTTCTCTGTTCTCCCTCATACCATCTTTTCACCTGCTTCGCCTCCTAGCCTAGCCTGTGTCTACATGGCTTTGGTTCCTTTGGCTTACCTTTCATTTTGGATCCAGTGTTCATCTGTCCTCCTGAAGGCAGAATTTATTTTAACTTCACTCTTCCCTTTTTGGGTTCTTCAGTATGTCATGCTTTACTTACCCAGACGCTCCCTCTGCTTTGGATTACTTTGAATAAACAACATGCCCAACTTAGATCCATTCTTGACGTCACATCTTGGTATCTGCTTCTTCTCCTCCATTTCTTTCCTCCTGGCTCATTAATATCATCAGTGTACTGCTTCTTTCTGAAGGAGAGACCAGCTTACGCTATTTCTAAGCCTAGTGGACGAACTGAGTGAGTTTCGAACAATAATAGCCTGAAGCTGCTAAAACCTAGAAGGCAGTATATACGGGGGTTAAGAAGATGGTCTGTGGAAACAAACAGGATGGATTTAAATCTCAGATCTGCTATTGGTTGTCATGTAAGGTGCAGCCTTTTCTCGGAATTTAATTATTTATTCTGCAAATATTAATTGAACCTCTACTATGTGCCAGCCATTTTTCTGGGCATTGGGAATATTTTGGGAAAGTAAACAGCTTCACATACATGTCCTTCTTGGTGACAGGGACCATGACTCTTATTTCAGTAATCTGAGTACCCATTCTAGTATCTGGCACCTAATAAATATGAAACACATACACACCTGATATAAGGTTGAGAAAAATAACTATGATGCTGTAGCCACTTCCCCTATGGTTCATATCAGGGTTAATTTATTACCTATTTTTATCTAATAGTGCTGAATCTTTGTAAAGGGTGGTGCAGTTATTTCTGTCGGTTTCAGGGCAATAGTACCGAGGCAACACTTTATTTGCTTTACTAGGGACCAGTGATTTTCAAGCCCAGACCGAATGATACCTCATAGCCAGCTCCCCTAGGGAAGTAGGGCCTGACATTTCTTAATGTCCAGGAACTCTTCTTCCAACTGATGATCCTTGATGTGTGTCCTGGTTAGGTCCATTAGGAGCCATCAGAGAAAGCCAGTTAATCAAATCAGAAACTCTTGTAGCTAGAAGGCTGATTAGCTTTCACTTTGATTCCTTATTTAGTCTAAGCATCCTCAGCCAGTGGCTAACCAAACTGCTTACACATATCCAATAACAGGGAACCTACTTTCTCCAGAAGTGGCCCATTCCATCCTTGCACAGGTCTGGCTAAGCTGAGGTCTGTTTCTCTTCAGTTTCTTCCCATTAACTTTGGTTCTGCTATAAGACATCTACTAAGCTGTAGTTGTGAAGGTCTTTCATTGATTAACTCAATGCATGTTTATTGAGTAGCTACTATGTGCCAAATATTTTTAGGTGAAAAACACAAATGCAAAAATACCTAACTTTGTGGAAAGAATCCAAGGAAAGATGTTCCAGGGTGAAGGAACAGCCAGTGCAAAGGACCTGGAAGTAGGGCTGTGCTTAATTTATTAGAGGAACAGTAAAATGAGTAGTGTGGCTTAGAAGGAACACTTTTTAGTGAGAAAGTTACCAGGGCCAGATCATTGATGGCCTAATAGGCCATTGTAAAGACTTTGGCCTTTATTCTTCAACCCACCATTCAAGACTTAAAGCAATCCTGATATGGACAAAAATTCATTATCAGCCTGGGGAAAAATGGGACTAGCATTAGACTTGCTGCAATAATCCTGGATGATCACCAAATTACCACATTAATTTATCCTAGGCTGTAAGAGTTGACTTCTGTCTCAGATTCCTGATTAGTATTCTTATTTACCAGCAAGCTCTGCAGAGCCCCTGATACTCTTGGCCTAGCCTGTAGCTCCTAAGGTGGGGGGAATGCAGGAGGAGAGAGGTGGAGGGTTGAAGCGTGGAAGGGTGGGTGGAATTTAGTGCTCAAACAGGGTCTATGAAACAAAGTCCTGTGTTTGAAACACACCTCTAACTTACTATGTAGTACAGCATACTTATTTATTTGCTCTAAGCCTCATTTTCTTCATGTGTAAAACAGGAGTAAGAACATCTGTTCTACAATATCAATATAATATTGCATACAAACTGTGCAGCATCAAATAATCCCTCACTAAGCAATTGCTATTACTTTTCAGGCCATTTTTGGAAACCTCCTCCACCTGGAACTGGAACACAGTTTTCTATCCTTGCAGATACTGCTTGGGTCTGTTTTCTCAGTCATGATGCGGTTGCATACTTGGACTTACAGTGTGATCAGTCCCCTGGGTTGCCCCTCCAAATACCCTTCCTCCATTCCTCACCAAGAGCTGGTTTGGATCCTAATGGCTCTTAAAGACTTATCTGAAATATTCCCAAAGTCACCATATATATTTAAACATGGAATATTTGACCGCCGGCCACTCCTCCTCATTGAGGAACAACCAGAGTGTTGCCTATTTATACCCACATTGGTTCTATCCTACCTCATCCCCTTCCCACCCTATAAGCTTGGCTGAAGTCCCAGCAGGACTTGTAGCCAAGACTATCAGAATCATACCCCCTGCCTGCTACATTCTGCAACCAAAAAAGCAATTTCTTCAGGTGCTACATAGGTAGAAAAATCTTTCTTTGGACTCCTTTGTATAGATGTTGTCTCCAATTCACCTCCAGAACAAAACTAACCAGGGCAGTGGCCCCTAAGGTGGAGAAAAACCTCCCTTGTGGCATTTCTCTGCCTCTTACTTATTCCTTTCTCTCTGTATGGTTGTCTCTGTGTCTCTCCCCCATGTGCCATGTGAGCATTGCCTTGTAAATTGTTCAGCATCCAAGTCTGGGTGGGATATTTACCTAGAGCGAATTATGGCTGGATGCATTCCTATGTCAACATGTGCCACGCTCATTTCTTATAAAGTAGTTCATTATTCTGTGGGGCATAAATAGTATTACTAGATTGATATGATTAAAGCTAGTGAGTCATTAATTAGCATCTAATTAAAAGAGATGAGTTACATACCCATGTACAGTAACTAATGTTATGTTTTCCTTGAAAAAGAAATGATTAAGTGTACAGCAATTGTGTTTTCAAATAAACCACACCAAACCATATGTGCAGTTCTCCAGGATTCATAGACAATGCCTCAGGACATCAGGAAATTCAGTTTGCTACTCCCTAAGGATGTGGGTGCCAACACGGGATGGGATTATTCTACCCACAGGAAGCTGGCTTGAGTTTTGCCTGTTTTCCAGAAGTATCAACAGTGAAGCCATCAAGGCAGTTTCCTGAGGCTTAGGCCCAGGTTTCAACACCGTCTCATTTTGCTCACACTTCTACTCCACTCACAAGTGCCAAGTGTTCTCATAGTCACCATCTAATTTTATTCTCATATAACCCATATCCTCATTTTATGAACCAAGAAATAAACCTGGCTGGCCACAGTTGTGGCTGATTTGATAAGGCCAGAAAATTTCTGAAGCAGCACCAGGACCAAACAGCCAAGTCTGAAACCTGATTGTGATGTCTCCATGCAGCCTTCTCTCTTACTAGTAGTCCGTACGTCACAACTTTTTCTACATCTGAATTGCTCACAGCTAAGTTTTCCCTAATGTCATAATTCTGCTCAGAACCTCCTGAGAAGGCTCTCATCCTATTCTCCATCCATCCACATTCCACCTACCTCTGAATACAGGCCAATTCTAATGTCATTCACATAGCCTTGGCTGAGCCATATTCTAGTCACTTTTCCTTTCAGTGGGTTCTTAGATTTGTACCATAAAACCCAAACTGGAAGAAGATTACAGTTCACCTGACTCCATCTCTCCACTAAGCAAAGATTTCTGTTATAGAATGCTACTCACATAGTCACTGAGTAGCATGAGTCACTGAGACTCATTTTACAAACTGACAACAATGAAAAGTTTACTGTTTCCATTTTCACTATTCACCACTTCTTATTATCAAAGTAATACATGAAAAAGATCTGAAAGGAAGCAGAAAAAATAACAGCGGTTACTCCTAGAGGAGGGGCTGGGATGGGAATAGGAAGAGAGCAGGTCAAAATATCAAGGAGAGGGAAGCGGATGTGGCTCAAGCGATTGAGCTCCAGACTACCACATGGGAGGTCCTGGGTTCGGTTCCTGGTGCCTCCTGGAGAAGACGAGCAAGACAGCGAGCTGACGTGATGGGCAGGCATGGTGAGCTAACACAACAAGATGATGCAACAAGGAGACACAAAGAGGAAAGACAATGAGAGACACAACAAAGCAGGGACCTGAGGTGGCTCAAGTGATAGAGTGCCTCTCTCCCACATGAGAGGTCCCAGGTTCAGGTCCCAGTGCCTCCTAAAGAGAAAACAAGCAGACACAGAGAGTACACAGTGAATGGACCAGAGCGCAGACAGCGAGTGCAAACAACAGGGGGAGGGGGGGGTGGATAAATAAAATAAATCTTCAAAAAAAAATGTCAAGGGGAGCTTGTGTTTTGTCAATACTAGTAGTATTTTTGCAATCACTATTGTATTCATGTATAACTTGTGTAATTTAAAAAAAAAACAATAAATAGAAGCAACACATTCCCAGTGGAGAAATTTTGTATATTTACAGGAAAGATAAATAACAAATAGAACCATAACTCTTTTGCCCATCGATAACAGCTGTTAATGTTTGGCATTTTTCTTCTACTATGTTTTTTTTATCAAATTCTATATTTAGATGTTATGATGTTCAATATGAATTGTGAATCACTTTTTGCTTAATATTTTAGCATACACATCTCCCATATTATTAAAAAGTTTTGTTAACATTAATTTTAATTATGGCATAATATCCTATTGAGGAGATGAAACATCACTCTTATAATCTTTCCCTGTGGTTGAACATGTATTTTTCCAATAGTTTTGCAGTATAAATATTACTTAGGAACACCTGTTTTTAATTGAATAGTTTAAACTATTTATACTTCTTGTCATAACTGGTACACACAATTTGTTCTTGTCTTGTTATGTTTATTATATTTTATCCTTCCTTGCTGTTTCCTTTGGACCATCCTCCTTTTTCAATATGTTATTCCTATGGTAATTTTGAAGGTACACTCTACTGTATATCTTTACAAAATATTTCTCTTTAAATTTAATACTTAATTTTGAAATATTGAAAGCTTTCTTCTAAAGTTTCCAAACTTATTTCTCCAATAAAAATGTTGACTTGCTAATCTTGCTGTTAAATCTATCTATTGAGTTCTTAATTTTAGTTATTCTATTGTTCCTTGATTTTACAAATTCAATTTCATCTTTTTTCATAGATTCCAGTTCTCTGAAATCATCTTCAGCTTAATTGTTGCAAGTTTTTAAAAAGATACTCTTTATTTGATTAAAGAAATCATATCAATTTGCTTGCTTTCTATGTTTTGAAGCTATGCTATTAGGAGCATATAGATTTAGAATGTTTATCTTCATGGGGGAATTTGGCCTTTGTCATTATAAAATAACTATGTTTACTTCAAGTAAACTTTCCTTAAAAATTTCCTTGTCTTATATTACTGTGGTTACACTAGCTTCTCTCTCTATCTCTAGTTCTCTTGTTGAAGTATAAATTATATGGTGTGAAATGGACAGTTTTTAAGTATTTCACTTCAATGTGTTTTAACAAATTCATTCATATATGTAACCCATAAGCCTATTAAAATAAAACATAGTTCCTCACTCCAGACAATTCTCTTGTGTCCTTCCAAGTCAATCTCTTCTAATTTATTTTACTATAGATGAGTAGTTTTGACTTTTTTAGAATTTAGAATATTTACAATATTACATCATGAACTCTTTTGTGTCCAGCTTATTTCACATAAGGTAATGTTTATGAAATTCATTCATGTTGTTACATGTATCAGAGATTTATTCCTCTTTGTTGCTGAGTAGTATCCCATTATATAAATACACCACAATTTATTTATGCAATCACTTGTTGATGACACTTGTGTTGCTTCCAGTTTGGGGCTGTAAGGAATAAAGCTGTTGTGAACATTCTTGCACAAGCTTTTGCATGGACCTAAGTTTTCAATTCTTTGAGGAAATGCCTAAGAAGGGAATTGTTGGATTATAGGGTAAGTATATGTTTAACTTTATAAGTAACTTCCAAACTGTTTACAAAGAGGCTTTACCATTTCATACTTCACCAGAAATACATGAGGATTCTGGCTGTTCCACATTCTCAGGTTAAGGAAGTTCTCTTCTATTTCCAGGTTGATTAGAGATTAATTTTTAAAATCATGGATGCATATTGATTATTTCAAATGCTTTCCCTTCATTAAAATGATAACATGATTTTTCTTTTAGTCTCTCCACGAGTCTCCTTTAGTCTATTAATTTTTTTATGTTAACCAAAACATATTGCTCAAACAAACCCCACTCAGTCATGATATATTATCAATTTTATTCAATTGCTAATATTCTTGTTAAGAATGTTTTTGGTTTTGTTCATGTGAGATATTGTTTTGTAATTTTCTTTTCTTATAATATCTTTGATTTTGGTATCAAGGTTATGCTAGTCTCATAAAATGAGTTGAAAAACATTCACACTTCCTCTATTTCCTAGAGAGTTTTGATAGGATTTGCATAATTTCTTCCTTAAATGTTTGATAAAATTCACTGGTAAAGGCATTTGAGATTGGAGTTTTCTTTAAAGTAAAATTATCAATTATAATTTCAATTTATTTAACAGGCATAGGATTATTCAGATATTCTATTTCTTCTTGTGTTAGCTTTGGTAATTTTTGTCCTTTAAACATTTGTGAAATTCATCTAAGATGTGATATTTACTTTCGTAAATTTTTTCACAATATTCTCTTATCATTTTAATGTCTGTAGGATCTGTAGTAATGTCTTCTCTGTCATGTCTGATGTTGGTAAATTGTGATTCCTCTTATTTTCTTGATCAATTTAGCTAGAGGTTTATCAACCTTTTTTCCTTAAATACTAGTATTTGGTTACATTGGTTTTCTCTATTGTTTGTCTATTTTTCATTTTATTGATTTGTGCTCTTATCTTTATTATTCCCTTATTTTTACTTAAATTAGATTTAACTGTGCTTCTTTTTCTAGCTTCTTGAGGTAGAAATTTAGATTGTTGATTTTTTTCTTTTTAAGTCAGTTTTATTGTGCTAGAATTTAAAATACAACAAAATGCACTCATTTAGGGTAGTATAGTTCAGTGAATTTTGAAATGTGTTTACACCTATGAGATTACAAACACAATCAACATATTGGATAGCTTCATCTATCTAAAAAAATTTCCTCATGCTCCTTTGCAGGAAATCCCTAACCTCAAAGCAACAACCATGTGATTTTTTTCTATAATAAATTGATGTTCTCTTATGTCACTCTTACTTCACCTAACATGATAATTTTGAGATTTGAGATCAAGCTATTGTGTGGATTAGTAATTTTATTTCTAAAAATAATACTCCATTTTATAAATATACCAAAATTTGTTTAGCTGTTCACCTATTAATGGACATTTTGACTATTATGAATAAAGCTGCTTTCAACAGTCACGTCAAACCTCCTTATGGATATCAGTTTTCATTTCTCTTGGGTAAACATTGAAAAGTAGAATCTTTTCTGGGTTCCATTGACTTCCAGCTTCTGGCTACTCCCCAGCATTCTTTTAAAATTTTTATATTTTTAGGTTTGTGTTTAGGTCTATAATTCATTTTGAGTTAATTTTTTTATGGATGGTGTTATGTAAAGGTCAAGGTTATTTTTCATTTTGGGTTTTTGCTCATGTAAATATATCCAATTGTTCAATATCCATTTCTTGAGATGACTATTCTTTCTCCATTGACTTACTTTGATGTTTTTGTAAAAACTCAATTACCACATGTGTGGGTCTATTTCTGAACTCTAATAATTGATTTTTATAATGTTTTTCCTTATGCCAATCTTATGTAAGATTTTGATTACTATTGATTTCTATTAAGTTCTGAAGTCGGCATAAATCTTTCTACTTTGTTCTTCATTTTCAAATTTGTTTTGGTTATCCTTTTGGTTTCATTGGTTTTCTCTGTTTGTTTATTTTATTAATTTGCATTCTTTTCTTTATTACATCCTTTCTTCTGCTTACTTTGAGTGTAATATGCTCTTTGTTTTTA
>JAQZBX010087773.1:0-12824 GCA_029593785.1 Cabassous unicinctus | reverse complement strand
TAAAAAAAAAAAAAAAGTAAGATATAAACACACACACAATACTTCAATAAAAAAAATAAATAACATACACACACACGTCTCCACGTGTTTTTATCCTTGCCTATTTTAATATCTGTGAAGACATTATCTATCAATCTGCCCTGAAACAGAGATATCCAAAGATCATTTCTTTAGAAACTTTGCTCTTTCCTAAACTTTGCCAACTATATATAGTCATAGTATTTGTTATGGATTGAGTTGTGTCCCCAAAATGATATATTCAAGTCCTAACTTCCAGTTCCCTGAAGGTGATCCTTTTTTGGAAATAAGATGAAGCCAAACTGGATTAGGGTGGGCCCTAGTCCAATATGACTGGTACCCTTATTGGAGGAGGAAATTGGGGGGAGAGAGAGAGAGCGCGCAAGTGAGCAAGTGAGGGATAGCTGGCCGTCTGACATTGGCAGAGATGGGTTTATGCCACAAGCCAAGCAACATCACACATTGCCGGCAAGCCACTAAGAGAACCCTCCAGTCTTCAGCGGAAGCACAGCCTCTTTGAGACCTTGATTTAGGGGACTTCTAGCCTCCAGAACCATAAGACAATAAATATCTTTTATATAATCACCCTGTCTGTGGTACTTTGTTACAGCAGCCCTGAAATCTAAGACAGTATTCATATTTCTAAACCGAATAAAAAGTTTTACATTTCTATCATACTTCACAATTTACAAAATGGGAATATGTGCAAAATTTATCCTTACAACTACCCTGTTAGGGAGATGGAGCTGATGTTATCATCCCTGTTTAACAGGAGGAAAGGCTCTTCCCCAAGAGTAACTTTTCCCATACCCCATGGTTTCAAAGTGGTGGGCAGTCACTGAAAGCCCGAGTCTTGGTTCAGTACTCTGGTTTCCATACCACACTGCGCCAAGTTACCTATCACTTCTAATTAGTATCTCTCCTGTCAAAAGGTCACTCCTTTCTACAAACCTTACTCCCTACTCTTGCTAACATTTTCTTTGAGTGGCTTCCCCATGGACTTTCTATGTTCCTTCTACAAGAAGGACCTGACTGGCTCAGGGTGTTGTGGGGAAACTTCTGCAGACAATAGAAATACACAACTGAAAACCAAAAACAAGCAGAGGCTGCAGGATCCAACCATTTCTCCTCCTTGTCTGGTACCAACTGGTTACTCAGAAAAAAACCCCAACATCCTGCTTTGAAAAAGAATTTTAAAAAATCATGTCTGGGCCTCAACACATTAAAACAGATGAAAATCTTCCTGGGAAGGACAAAAACTTGTATTAGGCTTTCCCTACCCATGGGCTATTGCATATAGCTCCCCAACATTCTGGAAAATATTTCTAGCAAAACAACAAAAAGGTTAGGTTTTGGGGTCCCAAGCACATAAGGGTTTACAAGTATTCATCTGCTTAACTCTGGAGTTTGATATGTGAAAGACAGCACTTAACTTCACAAAAACATCCAACCAGCACGTATGCACAAGGGGCTAAAAAAAAAAAAACACAAATTCGTTAACTGAGGTTACCTCCCGGTAGTGAAATTTGGGCGGGGATGGGGGACCTGAGCACAGAAAATAGTGAATTACTATTCCTGGAATTAATGAAACAGAAAGAATCAACAAAACAACACATTAAAGATAACTGAAGACTCGGTGATTTTTTTAAACGTTAAAATATTGGCTCATATTTCCTTTTACCTACAGAGAAGGCTAAAGCTCAATTTTAAAATTACAAGTTAAAACAGTAGAAAATACGGTAGCCTTCCTGCTCTCTGTTTCTGGACTTAATGGAAGGAAAAGTTTCCTAAAAGGAACATTTATGCCCATTCCATAGCTCTGGTAGTCCTTTGGTACTTTAAGAACTGAACTGTACATGAAGTAAAATTTTTAAATTAAAATTGCCATAAAGATTATGATAATGCTGGTACTGAAGAAAAGGTCTCGTAAAACCACTTTTGTTCCTTCCCTACTGAACTTTAAATAGTAGAGGTGGCAGGTAGAGGGGATTTTCTCAAAGGTGCTGAGCAAAGGCAATCGTCCTACACTTAGGGCATTTTTGTTTTGACAAAAGGCAAGTGTGATTATAATACTAAGAGGGCATTTTAAAGTTTAAATGAATCAATCAATCAATAGCAGCCCAGTCCGCTCCGTGACGATCTGGGCAGGGTGAAGTCAGAGAGATCGGGCATCCCCCCCGGCCAATCTCGGGTTTGCTACTTTACAATCGGGTGTTAAAGGGAAGGGGGTCTAGGGAGCGCGTCCGGCGGAAGGAGTTTCCGCGCCTCGTCCATTCGGCTCCTGCCTCCCCGCACGCTCCCACGCCGCCTCACCGCCCCGGATCCAGGGCCCCGCTTCAGCCCCACTTCCTACCGCAGCCGCGCGGCCTCGGGGCAGTGCCCGGAACCGGCCCACGGCGATCGCCCGGAAGAAGGCATAGCCGTCGCCGCCTGCCCGCCCGGCCCTCCCGCTCTCCGCGGCCAGACTCACGGGCAGCTCCGGCCGCCGATCCCTCCGCCCACGGCCGCATCTCCCACCGGGACCCCGCCCAGCTAGATGGCTCGTTCCGGCCCGGACGCCAGCCCCGGCACTCGGGCAGTTTGAAAATGGCGCGGAGAGACAACCCCGGCTGGCGCGGAGGAGGCGCCGCCGTTGCCCCGGTAACCGGAAGGGCAGAAGACTCCCGGCGCGCGGCCTGGACGCATCCAGCGGCGATGGCGGCGCTGACTGCGCTGGGCTCCGGGGCCCGGAAACGCAGCGGCCCGGACGTCGCGAGGCCACGGCGCCTCCTGGCGGACTAGCCCGCTGCAGGCCAACCACGAACTTCAGCTGGTGCCTGAGATGGTATCTCCTATCAAGATCACCTACTGCGTGCAGAACAAAAAAACCCTGCCCCCAGTCCTGGTCCCTGCAGCGGGTTAGCCCTCATTTGCACGGTGAACGCCTACTCACCGGTAATCCCCTGGTTTACATATCACGTTCTCTATGCAAATTTTTCTGACGACCTCCCAACTTAATTGTTGCCCCCACGCCCTTGTCCCCAAACACTCAGAGGAGGCCCAAATTATAAAACTCGTCCCATCGGTATTATAAATATTTGTTTACATCTCTCTCCCTAACCCAACCCTAACTTGTGAATTCCTTGGGCCAGACATCATTTTACTCAGGTATGTTTCACTAGCACATAACCATGCAATAAACATTTGTGAATGGAGTTTAACTGAAATAAACTGGTTATCTTGCTCACATATGGAGAACACACGGTCAAGTGCTAGAATTCCATTACCCAACACAACACAACCTAAAAACGTTCTAGATGAGCAGAGAGAAGCTTAATTCCTAATATTCTCCCTTCCAAGTAGTTGTTCCACTCTGAAAATGTGCTTACTCTGTATATCATGTAATTGCTCTTTGGACTGTGAATTACTTATCAGTTTAGGTATTGCTTTAACGTTTCTGTTTTGTGTGCCCTGTTGGTTTCTTGCATGCACGAATGAGTTGTTTTATGGAATTTCTGGGACGCAGTGAGTTGTATTATGTAGATGATTTTTGTACAACATCTTACACATTTCAAATGAAACATATTTGGGGAAAGAGCAAATATCTTTTTTGAAAAGAAATAGCCTGTCGGAGATGAAGGCGGTGCTCACTGGGATGCAGAGACTGATGATTGTAGGCAGGAAGTTTATTGAGAAGCTCTCCCAATGGAGGGCTGAAGAGAGACCTCAGCCCTTTCCATCTGCCCTTATTTTTTATACAGTACATCAGTTGGCGGGAAACAGTTCGTGGGGAGGGGGTTAGGGTCCGATTACAGCCTGGGGGCCAATAAAGGACTGTAAAAGCAAATTCAAATTCCTTCCCTTGTATGGCTAGGGGGTAGTGGGCTAGGAGGTAGGGTATTCTTGGAATGCAAGAGGGGCTGAGGAAACCCTGGTCAGGAGGGAATGGAGGTCCTTATCTCACTCTGCTCCATCACCATGGGCACGTAGTCTGCTTTTCTTTATGTCCCTCTACATAGCCATAACAAAATTAATATCACAGTTAAGATGATTCCTTGACTTTTCTTTGCTCCAAACACATAGCAATTAGAAATTTTAAAAATAAAAACCAAAAAAAAAGCAAAAAGGTTAGTGGTGCTGAAGTCACAGGTGTGATTTGTTCCTGATCAAAAGCAGATGATGCAGCTAGAACTTTTGTCTTCTGTAGGATGAAGGAACATTAAGTGCTCCAAGTTACATGAGAGACCAGAGTCAGGTTCACTGTTAGACTCCAAGGCCTGGGGTCAGAGTCCTGACACACAAAGGAGTTGGAGAAGGAAAAACAAAACAAAATATTGCTGGCCACCTAGCCTAGGGCTAGGGAGGTAGCAGGAAACCAACACAGCCTTGCAACCAGCTGTCCAGGAGCCTGGAAGTGCCCTTGCGAGACTTGGCTCTTGAGTGTGGGTTGGAGATCCAAGTGGGGCTGCCCTTAAAACTGATAGTAGAGAGGAGGTAGAGCTAAATATAGAACAAAGTAACCTCTCACTGAAAATGAACCTGCAAACAAAAAATGCCAAAAACAATGAAGAAATCTAATGCTAGCAAAAATAGCTACAAAATAAACAATCAAAATGTGAATTCTTTCCAGGGGAGATTAATGAGTCTGATGAAAGCTCTAAAATTGTGGTGGTTTGAAGCTTTATGTACCCCAGAAAAACATGTTCTTAAATTTAATCCATTCCTGTAAGTGTAACCCCTTTTGTAAGTAAGACCTTTTGATGAGGCTTCTTCAGTTAAGGTATGACCCACCTCAATCGAGATGGGTCTTAAACCTCTTACTGGAATCCTTTATAAGAGAATGAAATTCAGACAACGAGAAAGCAAGCCAGGAAAGCAAGAAGCTGAAAGCAATAAAACCTGGAAGAGAAGGGTGAGACCAGCAGACTCTACCATGTGCCTTGCCATGTGGCAGAGGAGCCAAGAATCACTGGCAGCCAGTCTTCGGGAAGAAAGCATCACCTTGATGCCTTAATTTGGACGTTTTTTCTGCCTCAAAATTGTAAGCTAATAAATTCTCATAGTTTAAGCCATCCCATTTCATGGTAAACTTGCTGGAACAGCCTCGGAAACTAAACCAAAGATGAATATGTTTAAGATGATCTAGATCAAATTTTCTTAAATTTCTATTGGCATTTTGTGCTGGGTAATTTTTTTGTTATGGGGGGCTGTCCTGTGCATTGTAGAATGTTTAACAGCATCCCCGGCTTCTACCCAATATATACCAAGTTGTTTGTTTTCTTTTTTAGGAGGTACTGGGGATTGAACCCGGGATCACATACATGGGAAGCAGGCGCTCAATCACTTGAGCTACATCTGCTTTCTGCCCCAAGTTGTGATAAGCAGAAACATCTCTAGACATTTCCAATTGTACCAAGGATGTGGGGGCCAAAATCTCCCAAGGTTGAGAACTACTTGTCTAGATGGATGAAGAATTAACTGCCATTAAAAAGAACCAGAAGCGCCCTCTCTCACTTCTGTGAGGCCACCATAACATCAAGAACTGAGCTGTCTGTGCAGGCAGCAAACCTGGGGATATCGCACTGAAAGCTCCAGGGCCCGAGGTATGCATCCTAAACCTCGAACTAAATAGAAAGTCCAGGAAGACATGACGTACAAAGCTGTACATATAGAAGCTGCTCAATAAGCATTTTCCAAAAATGAGAAAGAATACTATGAAGACACCACTGAATGAAATAATGATGTTTGACTTCACAGAGTAAATTCTCTTTGAGAAGAAACTTGCAGGTATCAAAAGTGAGAACAAATTCATAGTGAATGACCAGCTGGCTTTAGCAGAACTGAAAGATTGTATTGAAAAGAGGATCATGAGGGGCAATCTTCAAAAGTTTCTTTTACTGTCAATATGAACCTGGATGTAACTGAAGAGGCAATGATGATGTTTTCTCTGGCCTGTTCCTCCTTTTAAATACCCTGCAGTTCTGCCTGAGGTTGCTGTCGGATCAGTATTATGAAGTAGATCCCAGCAGACTCAACTGAACAAAGATCTGATAGCATACCTGCAAAGGAGTTGTTGCAGAGATGGTTGTATAAGGAATGCCATAGAATGGATTAGAGAACATGCCTCTGGCTATGTCAGCAGAGATGCCACATCGTCCACCACTCAGTAGACATCATTCTCAGGTGACTCTGGATTTATAGCCATCATATCTACAACAAATGCAAAAGAAAGAATGTTCTAGAGTGGGGGAAGGAACTTTCCCTGTTTGGATTTAGCATGCCTGGAAAACCTAGCGTTTGTGTGGAAGGCCCACAAGTGCCTGTGAAGAATTCTGGTCAAGACTCAGAAAATTAAACCAGAAGAGAATTTTAGTTTGCCATTGAGAAGATATTCCTTTTGATGGTACAAATGACGAGAGGGAAAAACAAAGAAAATTTTCAATTTTTGAAGAAAAAGTGTTCAATGCTAATGGAGCCAGGGGAAACCACATGCTCTTTGGTCAGCTGTATCAGTTTTTAAATGCCAAAAGATGTGGGGATGTTTTCCGGATATTCTTTGGTGTGGAAGGACAATGATTGAGCAGAGAAATAGTTGAAAGTAAAAACAACAACAAAAAAATTATTAAATGAACAGATGGATATAAGGGAACAAATCAGCAATCTTAGAAATTAAAAATACAATCATCACAATTTTTAAATATTAAATGGGATAAACTGTAGATTTCACACAGTTAAAAGAATTAGAAAATTCACTTAGAACCCAGTGCAAAGATATAAAATATATGAAAAAACAATAAATATAAACATAGCTTGAGGGGCTTCAAGAAAGTACTATGGTAGTACTTTGGTAGGCACAATGGCATCCCACAGATGTCCACACTCCAAACCCTGAAGCCTGTGAATGTTATCTTTCATGGCAAAAGAGATTTTGCAGAGGTAATTAAGGTAACAGATATTAAAATAGATTACCCTGGATTTCCCAGGTGAGCCCAATATAATTACATGACTCTTTAAAGCACTTTCTCTGGCTGGAGGAGAAGAGATGCAGCAGCAGTAGTGAGAGAGATTTGAAGCTTGAGGACTCAGTGCTCTGTTGCTGGTTTGCAAATGGGGCAGTGTGATGAAGAAAGCAGGTGTCCTAAAGATGCTTGGAGAGCTCCCCAGTTAACAGCCAGCAAGGAAACAGGAACCTCAACCATACAGCTGCAGGGAACTTAATTCTGCCAACAACCAGAGCATCCAGAGAAGAGTCCAGGCTGGCTGACACCTTGATTCCAGCCTTGTGAGACCAGGAACAGAGAGACCAGTTGAACCCACCTGGACTTTTCACCTGCAGACTCGTGAGATAATATATTTGTGTTGTTTTAAGGTGCTAATTTTGGAGTAATTTGTTACAGTAGCAACAGAAAACTAATGCAGCAGAGAAGCAATGTTTGAAGGGATAACTGCTAAGAATTTTCCAGAACTGAATCAAGGCACAAAAATTCTGATAAAAAATTTGCATCATTTTAACTAAAGATGGCAGGTTGAGCACATACATTAGCTTCCACTCCCTCCCATCGTCACCCCCTAAAATGACAGTAAAAGGGATTTTTAAAGTTTTTTTTTTTTAATTTATTAAGAGGTATTGGGGATGGAGCCCGGGACCTTGTATATGGGAAGCAGGTGCTCAAACCACTGAGCTACACCCACTCCCCTTTAAGGTACTTAAAAAAAAAAAGTAAATTTTATTGTTACATATTAATAAAACATAAATCCACCCAAAGTGTACAATCAATGGTTTTCAGTATAATCACATAGTTGTGCATTCATCACTTCAATGATTTTAGAGCATTTTCATTATTCCAGTAATAAAAATGAAAAACAAAAACAAACCAAACAAATAAACAAACAAAACTCATCACCTTTCAATCTCTCTATGCTTCCCCTTCCATACATAGATGCTATTCTGTTTTCTTCTCTCTATTATATTTGAATTTGTATTTTGTAAAACAGTCTTATATATGCAGTATTATATTTTATATGAGATTTCACTATCTTATACCATCCCATGTTACATTTTTTAGCTTTCCTTTTAGTAATATACATGGCCTTAGACTTTAACTTTCAGCCACTGTCATACCCATATAATAGCTTTGCTAGTTACAAACACCATGATATGCTTTCACCATTTCCATTCATTTCCAAAGATTTACAACCTTTTTACCAATTCTGCACAGATTAACTCTCAGCTTTCCATTCTCTACCCTCATTCTATTTTCTAGTGACCTATATTCTAATTATTAACTCCACAAGTGTGCATAATATATTTAGTTCATAATAGCGCAATCATACAGTTTTTGTCCTTTTCTGACCTTATTTATTTAGCTGTGGTTGAGGGGTGGCAGAGGGATGGGGAAGCTGTGGAGGTAAAAGTGAAAGAATTCATGAAGTGTAAAAGCATTATTTTGCCATTGCTGTACAGTGAAATAGAACAGTACAGTGAATTATGAAGTAGTATCTTATTGAAAGTGAGATTCTAAAGTCAGCCTATAAGAGAGACATTACCTATTATCAAATATGTATCTTTAAACACTAGAATCACATTCAGAGTGATGAAACGATCACTTTCCAAGAGGCACAAGGAAACAGTGACTGCATGAACAGCAGAATCACATCTTCCATCTCAATTTAACTAGGAGACAGAGAGGAAATAGTGGGTAAAGCTGTCCAAATTTTTCAAGTTGTTTTCTTTTTTTTCTCCTGTCTTATTTCTTTGTCTCTTGTCTGAGAGCATTTTGCTGAATTTGGGTTAGTAAAATGCTCGTGTGGTGTAACTCCATTATATATGATTGCGTATATATGTTTAAGTACCAGCTGATGGCACAGAATAAATGTCACAGGAGGTGAGAAAAAAATTTTAAATGCTAGGATTTGAGCAAGCGCTAGAAGTTTCATGGAGCAGGTGGAAGTTGGAATTGGACCTTAAAAAAACTAAAGCTTATATGAATGAAGAAGAGAGAGAAAGAGATTTGGGGAAAGGAGAAAGAAAGGAGAGGAGATAACATGATGGGAAAGATGTTGATGGGGAAGCCTGGTTATTTCAGTAATAACAAGCACAGCAGTCTAACAAGGGCAGGGACAAGCAGAGTGGCACAGATGATGACAAGACTAGAAATGAAAAGTGAAGTCAGCTTATAAAGGACTCACCAAATGTTAGATTTCAGAACTTGACTTTAATCCAATAAGAAATGGAGAATCATTGAAAGATTTTAAACTGGAAAACCACAGGATGAAATTAGTTTGGGTAAAATTAATCTGTGTAGCAGAAGGATGGAATTGTGTAGAATATAATATCTAGGACAAGAGTTAGACTATTGTAATGATGTGATAAAAGCTTCAGGAAGATGTGAGAAATATTACAAAGATAGAATGGGCAGGGCTTAGTGATGGACCAGTCTTTATGAGTGAAGGATTGGAAGGAATCCAGGCAGACATCAAGGTTTTGAGCTTCAGAGACTGAAGAATGTGCTGCATAGAGACAATGAAATGGTATAATCTGGACCCAGCTTGGATGTATTGGGGCAGGAAAGAACAAGGCAGTCAATGATATGTCTGGTTTGCAATATGCTTGAGGTGATATTACAGAATTGTCCTAAAGTAGCTGAGTATGCAAGTAACGTTCAGGAGAAACTTAAGGGATATATTGAGGTTCCTTTTCTCCTCTGTATTTTCGAAGCATATTCTGTACATCTGGATGTTGTTAACTCTATTGTAATCACGGATCATCCTGTTTTCCCCATTAGACTGTAAGCTTCTTAAGATACAAAGAAGACCATACACAAAACAGGGTCTGAGGCTTAATAGAAGGTCAAGAAATATGAATTGAGTTGAGTTGAGTTGAATTGAGTTCATTTGAATTGAGTCGAACTGTATGGAGTTAAACTGAACTGAACTGAGTTGAACTGAATTGAACTGTATGAACCAGGCCTTCTAATACTTCTAATACTAACTCCAGTATTCTCTCCAGTATAGCATAGTTGCTTCCCTACAGTGATTGGCCCAGAGAAGAGGCTAAAGTGTCAATATGACTGCCAGCTTATGCAGCCCCTTTTATTTAAGCAGCAGGGACTCAATTTCCTTATGGCCACAGGTGTATGGTTTAGTTAGCAACCTGATGATTACTGGCATATAAGGCTAATGATCACAATAGTTCTAGGCTATCTGGAGCCACAGTGACTTGCCTACAAATGACAATCAAGCAGTGTAAGTGGTCAGAGATTAAGAAAAGCTATTCTTTAGTAGCAAAGACATTGGAAAATTATTCACAAGAAAGGGTAAATTTTAAAGGCACAATGCTGAAGCATCTTGATGGTACAGCAGTTTATTTTCTGTGTCTATGAAAACATCAGGAATTCTCATTCCATAATAACTAGTGCAAAGTATTATACTTTTAAATCAACTTTTGGAGTCAATAAGAATAGAGATTAAAAGTTGAGTCTCTGCACAAATTAAAATTTTGATAAACATGACTACATTTAAAAAAGCAACCTTCTACATGTCAAAAGTACTATGGTCAATCTGTAACCTAAAGCTTCTTTGAACATAAGTAGAAAAAAAATAAGATACTGGGGGAACATACAGAAGAAATTGTCACTGTACATAAAAGATAACATATCTTATGGTGATGAAAGACAGTGAAAAAAAATTTTTTTGTATTTTGTTATTTTTATTATTATTTTATTTATTATTATTTTTTTTTATTTTTTGGCTTTGTTTTTGGGGAGTTTTTGGATTGCAGAAGGATCACTGGTGTGGGGTGTCAGTAATGGGGGGATGTTTGGAGAGCTGTGTACCTGGGACATGCCTCTATGGAATATGAATATGAAGTGGTCATGGGGTGTTGTCTTAGTGGGTGGAGACCCACACAATAACCAAAAGAATACTGGATTCCCATCCTGGGAAGTCCTGCTACATTCTCTAATAGAGCAGCAAGAATCCCTAGAGTACATGGGCAGTGCCTAGCGAAGGAGGATAGACCAATACACCAGATCCTTGATTCTGATGGTTGTATTTATGAACCTTGTTCTTATGAAATTGAAACTTAGCCTTGTATTATATATTACCTAAGAGTTACCTCCTGAAATCCTCCTTGTTGCTCAAATGTGGCTTCCCTCTAAGCCAAACCCAGCATATAAACTCACTACCATCCCCCTGGCATGGGACTTGACTCCCGGGGATGAGCCTCCCTGGCACTGAGGGATTATTACCAAGAACCAACTAGCAATACATTTTGAAAAAGACCTTGACCAAAAGGAGGAAATATTAAATACAAATGAGTTTTTATGGCTAAGAGATTTCAAAGTGAGTTGGGGGGTCATTCCAGAGGTTACGTTTATGCATGTCTCAGGAGGATCTCATTGACTGCCACAGTAAACAGCGCCTCAGGCAGGGGTCTCTTGAGGGCTCTAGAGACATCTAGACATTATAGGCAGGGCAGACAATCTCAGGAATTTGGCACCCTGTCAGTGGGCCTTACTTTGGAATATATACTCCCCAATGTAACAGAGTTAGACTCATTTATAATTTCCTTTCACATGGCTCTTCTGCCCTTTTTATTTGAACCTATAATTAGCACTATGCTTGTTAAATATATGTCCCAGAGACTTAAATCTTTGGTCTGTTCATATGCCACTTGAGCCTTGAATCTCAGCAGCGTTGCAACACTTACTCATTGGACTTGCCTAGGACAACTAACAAAAGGATGATGATGGACAACGCCCATTCCCAAAAACAGAGAGTATCTACAACTGCAAGCAAGCAAGACAGTTCCATCCATCTGCCCCCTGGGATCTAAGCCCCTTTTCAATCAGACACAGAATGGGCATCACCATCCCCAAATTCTCAAGACTGAGCAATGTACAAACATAAGGGGGGATGCAACTATGGACTAAAATAGACTTATTATTATTTTAGCAATGGAAGAACTTGTAGCATTGATAAGAAGGCAGTGGTCACCAGAGGTTTTGAGAGGAGGGAGAGGGAAGAATAGGTGTAACATGGGGCATTTTTGAGACATGACATTGCAATGACAGATACAGACCATTATACACTTTGTCAAAACCTATAAAATTGTGCAGTGCAAAGTGTAAACTATAATGTAAACTACAGGCCATGATTAGTAGCAATACTTCAAAATGTTCATCACTTGTAACAAATGTACCACATTAATGAAAGATGTTAATGGGGAAAAGTGGGGCGGGGGGAGGAGGTGGGGTATATTGGAATCCTCCTATATTTTTGATGTAACATTTATGTAATCTAAAGCTTCTTTAAAATAAAAAAAAAGTACTATGGTAAAAAGACAAAGGATAAACTGGGAAAAATACTGCAACTCATATCATAGACCTAATATATAAAGAACTCCTACAAATTGATAATAAAAAGACTAAGAAATAATAGGATATGTTAAAAAAAATTTTTTCATTTTAAAAACAATTTATTAAAGTATGTCATTCATACATGACCATACATAAATAATAAATGTACAGTAAAAGTTGTGAAATTACAAAACAAAGATGCATAACATCATCCAGGGCTCCCACACATCACCTCACCACAAATACCTTACATTGTTGTGAAACATTTGTAACAAATTATAAAAAAGCATCGTCAAAGTATTACTACTAACTATACCCCATATCTTACATCTGGTGTTTTCCCCCCAACCCACCCTATTATTTTTTTTTGTTCATAAACCATATAATTTATCTAAAGTATACACTCAATAGCATTTGGTATAATCACCAAGTTGTGCATTCATCACTTCAATCAATATTAGAGCATTT
>JAQZBX010087772.1:0-12826 GCA_029593785.1 Cabassous unicinctus | reverse complement strand
TTTTTTTTTTTTTTTTTTTTTAAGATTTATTTTTATTTATTTATTTATCCTCCCTTGCTGCTTGTGCTCTCTGTGTCCATTTGCCACATGTTTTTCTGTGTCTGCTTGTCTCCCTTTGTTGCATCATCTTGCTGCGTCAGCTCACCGCGCCACACAGGCTGGCTTGCCTTCACCAGGAGGCCCCGGGAATCAAACCTGGGGCCTCCCATATGGTAAACGGGAGCCCAACCAATTGAGCCACAGCCACTTCCCCTGTGGTTGTTTCTTGCCAAGAGGTATATCTCACAAGAAGAAAGGCTCAAGAGTAGTCTTAGAATAGCCACTATTTCCCCCTCTTTTCCTCAGCTCTGCTTTACTCTCACTCTCCTCAGCATACTGAGAAGTGCCTGACCACCGCCTTCCATGGATCACCCCAGGCTTCTACAGCTCTTCCAACAAACCAGTAGAGATACTGTGTGTTGAGCATTATCCCTTCCTCCTTCTACTTTCCAAGGATCACAGAGTCCATGCCCTGCCACAATCCACTCCTATTTCACTTGGGCAGTCCCCAGAGACTCACAGCAACTGGCCCATCTCCTGAAACAGTGCAAAGCCATGGGTCTAGTAGCAAGAGAAAGGACGGTTGGTTGCAGGAAAGAGGTGGGAGCAGAATCGCCTTCAGAGAACACAGACACACCCACTGAAAAGGCAGATACAGCTTCATTTCCTGTATTCTGGAGGGGAAAAAAAATTGTGCAGTCTTTCATTAGAGAGCAAGAAGCTTGTTGTGTAACTCCATACTTTGCAACTGTTTACCTAATTAGTTTCTTTCCAACCATCCTCACCATCAACAAGCATATTAAACACCTACTAAGAACTGGAGGGTGTAGGTAATAAAGAAGGAAATTAACACTTGAGAAGAGTCCCCTGTGTGTCAGGCAAGCACTATGCTAGTCATTTTTATGTATGTTAGCTCATTTAATCCTCACCAAAACAAATAACCAAAGAGCTTAAAATACTGCATGCTTTATCATCGACATCTCCCAGGGCCTTCGAAAATTTTAAGTGGTGGTAAGCAGCATAGTCACAAATTGAACCCATTCTCTACCAAAAAAAAAAAAAAAAAATTGCTTTTTATACTGCGTGAAGTTTTCTGTTATTGAGAAGTTACTATGTGACAGGCACTTTGTAAATGATAGCCCACAGAAGCCTCCCCAACAGGGAGATGGTTTCATACAATCTATTTTATAAGTGAAGAAACCAAGATTCAGAATGGTTAGGAAACCTGTTCAAATCCATATTTATAAATCAGGAGATTTCACATTGAAATCTATATTTCCAGATACTCTCCAAAAATCACAAAGTAAGCAAAATTGCTCTAGGTGTGCTAAGCAGGAAAAGACTTATACAGGGAATCAGGGACTCACAAAACTGATGGAAGAGCTGAGCCTTCAGGAATGACACCTAGGGCAACACCCAGACCAGCTGGCCAGCTGCTGACTCCAGGCTCCTACAGCCTTTGCCGCAGTCAGGATCAGAGAGCCCCCATCCCCAGTGCTGGCTCTGCAGCAGCCGGACCTCCGCCAGCAAGCTTCACCTTCATCCCCACTTAACTCAGTTCTGATGTATAGCATCCTGTGAGTACATCTGATTGGCAGACTCTAATCAGATCCAGAACCCTGGCGGTAAAGGAGGAAGAGAAAGGTGTATTTTAACCTTCGCAGCTTCTGCAGTTCAGGGAGGCTCCAGAAGGAAGGAGGAATGGATGCTGAGAGAGTCGTTCCTCTCTATCTGCCCTAACTGCATTTCCCGTGGGACAGCCCTGGGAATGGCCGGCTTCGGAAGGAGCAAGACCAGGTCCTCCAACTCACTTAGCACTGTATCTGTTGCCAACCTGTTGCTTCTAACTGCTGCGTAGCATTCTGTTGTGTGATTCCACCTCTTTTTACCTATCCACTCTGTCCTCGATGGAAACCCAAAATGCTGAAATAACGTCCTGTACAATCAGCTTTTGAGCCACTGTAGGAATTTGTCTAAGACATATGATTGGACCTTATGAACTTTTGAACTTGCATCACCTAATTTCAATTTCATCCACTGTAGAATGGGAATAATGATAACAATAATGGATAACATTTATGGAGAATTTACTATGAGTCAGGTAATCTTCTAAGTGCTATACGTGTACCAACTCATTTAATGCACCCCTCATAGAATTAATTATCACAGGGATTAAATTAAGCAACCTAACATATCTAGCACTTTGTGCCAGGGACATATCAGTGCTCAGTAAATGACAGTTATTATTCTTAAGCAGTAGGGCAAGGGCTGGACAACAAAGTCTGGACGTTGTCTGACATAGACTGGGAATGCTCTCTCAGGCAAGGGCCTCAGTTTGCCTCTGTGCATTGACCTGATGACCTGTGCAACTTTGATTCTAGCTCCTAAAACACAGATGGTACTTATTCAATCTCTCTAACTCCTCAAAAGTCCAGAAATCCTTTGAGTCAGAGGCTGGGTCTGATTCTTTTCTAAAAATATAATACCAGCATCTAGCACATGGTAGGATTCAAGGCAGTCAAGACCTGTTGAATGAAGTCATCAGTCTGTAAGAAAGCCTGCGGTGGGGTCTGAACCTTATAGGATAAAAGCCTTGGTGAATATAGCTTCCACTGATACTGCAAAAATTATGGGTTTATTAACCTCTGAAGATCAAAAAAGTTTATTTTGTAATATGCTAGGGATTATTACCTTGGAGGATGAACTCCTGGGAGATACCAAAATCCAGGGCTATTTCCTATATGCCCGGCAGAAATCTAGTGAGGTATCAGAGGGAGGGCAGCACCTTCCTCAATGTGGCAGCAGGCTTGTTGTTCTGCTCAAAAATGCACATCTCCTAAAGGACTTCTTCACAGATATATTGGCCAATTTATATTCAACAAATTAGAATCTCCCAGTGTCTTCAGTCATGTTGTCAAGGGACAGATGGGTTCAAGGTCAGGAACACAATTCCATCCATTGAGAATTTATTGTGCATACCATGTGGAAGAGTCAACCGACCCTTCTTGAGCTTCTGCTGCCTGTGAGACACTAGCACGCACTTTCATCGACAGCATTAATTTAATCCTCCTTCACCATCCTGTGCAGGAGTACTGTTGCTATCCACATTTTTCAGGTGAGGCAACCAGGGCTTGAAGACCCCAAGAACCTTGCTCAAGGCCTCTTACCTGAATGGTGGAGGGATCAGGATTTGAACCTAGGGCTGTCTGAATGCGGGGCAATGTGTTTGTCAAATGGTGGGAGTTAGCACCCCGTCCTTGTCCTTTTATAGCACCTCTCACAGTTGTATTCATCAATCTTGTCATTATTAGTTTATTGTCTGCCTCCCTGACTAGACCATATGTTCCAGGAGGGCAAGAGCCATACCTGTTGTGTTCACTGCTGTGTCATCAGCACCAGCACATAATTGGCCTGGCAAAAAATGGAAAATATTCATTGAAGTACTCTTTAAATGGATGAATGAGATTCAGAAACAAAAATAACACAGATCCTGCTCTTGAGCATGTGGTGACAGTCACATACTGAATGACTTGTTGGCTCTTACCTGGACTATTATAATAATCTTCTCTGTGTCTCCTCATTTTGGTGCATTGTCCTATCCTCCATATGAGAATCAGATTGATCTTTCTGAAAAAGTGCTCCCAATCATGTAACAGTCCTGCTGAAAGCCTGCTCAAGTACTCACTCCCTGCAGGGTAGAGTCTGAGTTCCTTGGAATGGTCTACAAGGCCATTATTCCTCCTTGGCCTGCCTTGGAGCCTTAGTTTGCTGCCCCATGGCCTTGGCTCCACCCCACTTCCCCCTAGATCCCAAGCACCCTAAAATGCCAGTCAATCTGAACAAGCTTAGTGTTTCTCAAACTTGTTTTCCTTGCCTGAAATTCCTTCCCGCCTCCAATGAAAGCCCCACCCCCTCCCCTGCTTTGTGTGCCTGATGGACATCAACTCATCTCTGAAGACTCATAACCTCCTTTGTGCACCATTTCCAAATTCTTGTGGACACATCATTGTTGTTTCCATTCACCTCCTACACATCTATCATGGCACCTGTAATAGTTTTTCCTTTTATTTATGCCATGTCAATCTCCTCCCATTAGCTTGTGAGTTCCTTGAGGTAAGAAAGCTTGTTCTTCTTTACATTCCTCTACATTTACAAGCTCTCCTACAGTGCCTGGCACACAGCAGGTTCTTACAAATGTGTGCTGTGTACATATATAAGGTAGTGGTTATGCACTCAGTGGAGACTGACTGTGTGGATTCCAGTCTTGACTCTACTGCTTCCCAGCTGAGTGTACCTGGGCAAGGTACTTCACCTTTCTGTGTCTCAGATTCCTCAGTGGAATAATGGTAATAATGGTAAGGATAATAAAATCTACTCAAAATGCTCTTGTGAGAGTAAGACACTCAGAGTACTACCTGGCACATAGTTGTGTTCCATAAATATTAGCTATTCATTATTTCTTTATTATGATAAATAACTATTTATAATTATGATAACTGTCATTCACAATAGATGTTCAAAAAAATGTGCTGGTGGCATATGGAGCAGGAACACCTTAATATTGATGAGGGGTTTTACCAACTCTTCTTGAAAGAGACAGGAATTGACCTGGTCATTGAAGGCTGTATGTATCCTCAAAGTGTAGATGTGAGGGGATGGAGAGCAGAACAAGAAAGGAAATTAGAGGTCAGAGAATATGGCCTGAGCAAATACCTGTTGGAGAGGAAATGATGGGCATTTTCCAGAGGGTGTGGGGGCTTGTTCAGCAAGTGATAAGCCCTGAAAAGTACATTGAGGCCAAACTTGTAGTGTATCTATAAGCAGTGAGGAACTATTAAATGTTTTTAAATATGAAAGTGGAATAATCAGATCATAGTTTAGGAAGATAACCCTGGTGGCCATAGGGTAGATGGGTTGAAATAGAGAAAGACTAGGTACTGGGCTTGCAAACCAGATGCCTACAGGGGGCAGGCAAGGAACTTAAATGAGTGAGGAGGCCAGGATGAAAGAAGCCACAGAGACCTGGCAGACTGAGCTATGGACATCTTCTCACCAGCTGGCAGCTGCTATTCAATTTCAACATTAGTGCATGTTGATCATGGGCCCAATGTTGCCATATTTTTCTATTTTTCAAATAATTCCAGATAATATAGATTTGTATGTGACTCTAACTTTTAAATATGATTTTTTTTTAAAGTTAAAATGACCCTCAGGGTATCAGAGTACTGTCATAATAGTCCAGGAAGTGAGCAAGTCCTTACTTAGAGCAGTGGCAATGGGAACTGAAGATGGGAACAGATAGCTTAGACATGGTGGGAGTAGGAGCAACTGAATTTCATAAGTAATTGGATGTAGATGAAAGAGGGGATGTTGAAAAAGACTCTGATGTTGCCAGCCTAAATGACTTAGAGAAAGCTGATGGCATAGGCAGCTTCATAAAACTGAACAAGAATGCCTCTTAAAGGAGACAGACCTGAATTCAAACTCAGCTCCATCATTTACTAGCTGTGTGACCTAGAGCATGTTGCCTAACCTTTCTGAGCCTCAGTTTCTACATCAGATACATGGGCATAATAAAAATACATATCTTGTACGGTTGCTTATAAAGATTAAATGAGATCATAGTGCTTGGCACAGAACCTGGCACATAGTAAGCACTCAAATGTTTGTTGTTGACATTTGTTGGCAACATCCTTTATTCTTTATCTAATAACAGCTTCCTGTTTTCACTTGGTGGTCCTACCCTCCTCCATCCTCCTTCCCAGTCCAGGAGTATCATGTGACCCAGCCCTGGCCAATGAGAACATTGCATTTCTCTGGTGCCTATGATTGGTTCAGGGACCAAGTCAGGCTATAGGTGAATGGAGTCAATCCAGAGTAAGCAGGGTCGAGAGATGAAAGAGAAACCAAGGCCTTTTGTAATATTTGATTTTTTGCATCATGCCATTTCTGAAGTCACTCTACACCTGGACTTTTTTGTTAATTCCCCTTTAGGTTAAGCCAATTTGAATTGGGTTTTCTGACATATCACCCAAAGAGTCCTAACTGACATCATTACTACAACCACTGTTATTATGACTTTTTAAACTTAGATCCCAATTTATGGCGTAGCCTGATGGAGCTTAAAGCTGACAGCCCTTGGGA
The DNA here is from genome assembly GCA_029593785.1 of Cabassous unicinctus. NCBI lineage: Eukaryota > Metazoa > Chordata > Mammalia > Cingulata > Chlamyphoridae > Cabassous > Cabassous unicinctus. Next base: position 6,643 of record JAQZBX010087772.1, on the reverse strand, counting down.
AAGCTATCTCCAACCACGGTCACTGGGGATGAGATCCTGTTCTTGAACTCCTCTTAGGTGAGAGAGTAAATAGGACATGTATCCGCAAAAGGCCCAAGGTACCCTACAAAGGCATCCCAAGGTGGGGTACCTACCATGTCACAACTCAGCAGTACCTGCACAGCTTGAAGTTCAGAATCCCAGATTGAGGGTGAGGCAGCAGTCGATGAGGTCACTGCCTTCAGCAGCTTTGGGGGTTCTTGCCTGGTTACCAGAGAAGAATCTCCAGTTGGACATTACCTAAGGATGCAAGTGAGATCTACAGGTCAAAGAAAACCCTGACTGTGTAGACAGAAGATCCTTCACCTTGATCCACCAGGGATATGGTGCTTAGGCCTTGGCCAGCTCTGCTGTCACATCCCAGGAGTCATGAGAAGGGGTGTTAGATAGACAGGGCACTGGCTGGCACTTGAGAGATAAGGGCTTTAGTCTTGTCTCCAAGACAAACAAGCTGTGTGACCTGGGACATGTTACTTCACTTCTCTGATCCTTATTTTCTTTATCATTAAATCAAGGATAGTGATGCATATGCTGAGAGATCTAATAAAATAATATCTCAGCACTTAGTATGATGCCTGAAACATAGTACATATGATTTTATTTTTTTATTTTTAAAGATTTCTTTTATTTATTATTCCCTACCCCTTTGTTATTTGTACTTGCTGTTTCTGTTCATCTTCCTTGTTTCTTTAGGAGGCACCAGGAGCTGAACCCAGGACCTCTGATGTGAGAGGGAGGTGCCTAATCGCTTGAGCAACCTCTGCTTCCTGCTTTATTGTGTCTCTCATTCTGTTTTTCCTCCCCGCATCTCTAGTTGCGTCATCTTGTTGCGTCAGCTCGCTATCTTCTTTAGGAGGCACCGAGAACCTCTGCTCCCTGCTTTGCTGTGTCTTTCACTATGTTTTTTCTTCTTGTGTTTCTTGTTGTGTCAGCTCGCCATCTTCTTTAGGAGGTACCGGGATCCAAACCAGCAACCTGCTATGTGGTAGGTGGGAGAGCTCAATCGCTTGAGACACATCCACTTCCTAGTGTGTATGCTTTCAGCAAATATTCCTCTTTTCCTCTCTGGGTCTCAAGTTATTCATACGTAGAGTGAAGGAGATTGGACTAGAATCTAGTTACTGAATAATCCATGAGGTTTCTTCCAGCTTAAAAATATTCTAAAACTTTCCATGTTTCTCTAGCTTATTTAAAGTTATAAAAACCATACTGGTTTTTCATGATACCACAGAAACACAACCATTTTCCAAAGTTCTTGGTGCCAAATGTACTTCAGAATTCAGAATACTTCAGATTTAGGAGGGTAATACTACTTCATATATAACAACACACCCCCCAGTGAGGTGTGGGCAGCATGCCTGGAATGGTTTTAAAATATTCACGGGGGTGGATGTGGCTCAAATGGTTGCGCATCCGTCTCCCATATGGAGGGACCTGGGTTCAATCCCCGGGACCTCCCGGTAAAAACAAAGAAAAATATAGAAGGCATGCAGGCTACCAGGCCCTGCGAGTGGGTGCACCGCCAGGCTCTGTGTGTGGGTGCACTGTCAGGCCCTGCCAAGCCACGCAGCAAGATGATGATGTAACAGGAGAGTGACACAAGGGAGAGCCAAGATGAGTCGCACCATAAAACCAGGAACTAAGGTGGCGCAGGCGGTAGGACGCCTCTCTCCCACATCGGAGGTCCCCAGGATTGAATCCCGGTGAAGACAGGAGGAGAAGGATGAGAAGAGAGGGCAGGAAACAGGCACAGAGAATTGCCCAGCAAATGGACACAAAAACTCCCAGCAAAAATGGCGGGGAATGGATAAAAGTAAGCAAATAAATAATCTTAAAAATAAAATAAAATAAAATATTCACAAATTCTTTGATATTCCTACCTTCAAGAAGTAGCATGTAATTCCCTGTGAGTGTGGGCTGAACTTGGTGACTCGCTTCTAACAAGTAGACTAAGGCAGACCTTACCGTGTGAACCTTTGGAGGCTTAGTGCTTCCTTCTGTCAATGGCTGTGTGACTGAGCTGTCTTAGAAGCAGATCCCTCAGCCCCAATCCTGCAGATGACTGCAGCCCCAGCAACATCTGGACTGTGAATCAGAACCCAGGCTAAATGAATCAGCATCTCAGGGGTGGACCTAGAAATCTTATTAGCTTGCATAAGTCAATTAGCCTCTTTAAACCTCAGTTTCTACATCCATTGGGGGCGGGGGGGGGCGGGGAGCGGAGAGGGTGATAATATCTGCCTCTTGGAATTGCTGAGGATCACAGGAAATGATTTATGTAGTGTCCAAGGCAGCACCTGGTATAAAAGTGGTTTCTGAATTGAATTAAATAATCAAGGGTGTACCTTGACTCCAGGGAGCATACTACCTGAGGAACATCTAATACCACTTCCACCACCATGCAGTGGGGTACAAAAGCTAAAGTATGACTTCTCTCTAATAATAATCATAACAACAACAGAGATTGTTGAATGGTTACATGCCATGTACTGCTCTAAGCCCTTAGTCAATATTAGCTCATCAAATCCTCATAACAATCTTATGAGGTAGATACTTTTTTTTAGCCCCATTTTACAGATGAGGAAACTGAGGCACAGAGCAGTGATGTAACTTGCCCAAAATTATAGCCTGTAAATGGCAGAGCCAGGATTTGAAGTCAGGCAGTTTGGCTCAGAGAACCTATCTACTTTGTAACAGTAGGCTTTACCAAGGCCTTCTCACCCTAAAGTAAGAGAAATGGGACCTCAAGTTCCAAAGGGTCATCCCTTCTTGATGAGGGCCGATACTCTGCCTCGGAGTTGTAGCTGAAGGCAGAAATACCAGATGAATTGTAAATTCCAGCAAAGATAGCCCTGGAGTTAGTTCTCAGGCTCTTACCGAGGTGCATGTTTGAATGAAGCCAAGGGAAGCCCTGAAAAGCACTGTCTACAGCAGGGAGCATACTTCCTGGGAAAATCAGTCCAAGAAGGGAGGCTGGAGGCCCCTGAAGGCAAGCTAGTTTATTTCCATTTGTCTGGGCTGACCTCAGCTTTAGAGCCTTCACTTCTATTCTATTCACTTCTAATAGCCTTCATGCTATTCCCTCTGCCTGGAATCCTCCCTTGGCTGCTATATCCTTCAGGTGGCATCCTTTATGTCCTCAGAGACCATCTCTGATGATTCCATTCAAAATGAAGATCCTGTCCTACCCCCTGCTCTTGGCCATTCTCAGTAATAGCCCAGTCTTTACTTCCCATCAGTGCTTATCATAATTTGTAATTATTTTATCTGTTCTTTGTTTTTCCATCATCTCCACTGCTCCAGGAGGGGCAGGATTCATGTCTATCATTTTTTTATATTTAAAAATTTTATTTTTTATCAATGTTACAAGTTACTTAGTCATCACAAGATAATAACTACAATAACAATAAGTCCACTTTAGTCAGAGGTTCCACACCCCCTTATTTTTGTTCATTCCTCAGTCTTGAAGGATTTGGGAAGATGTCCACTCTGACTGCTTCAGGCTCATAAGGGACGGAGATATTATGGAGCAGAGGAATGGAATTGTTTTGCTTGCTGTTGAAGATACTCCTTGTTTTTGGGGTGGGGCTGGTCCATCATCATTGTTTTGTTAGTTGTCCAGGGCAAGCCCAAAGGACTGGAGGGTAAATATGGCTGCATATCTGCTGGGTTTCACGGCTCAACTGGCATAGGAACAATCCAAGGGCTTTAAGTCTCTGAGAAATAAATTTAATAGGTAAATTGAAAATTATAGTTTCAAATAAAAGAAGTAGAAGAATCATGATTAGGGGATTTATAAATGAGTATAACTATGTTAGGAATCATGTCTCTCTTATTCACCATTGTAAACTCCAAGGCCACATTGTAAACAAGGCCTGGCACAGAATGGGTCCCATTAGCACTTGTGGAATGCATGGATGAGTATGCTAGAAGACATGAATGACTATATTGGCCTTGCCTTCTTCTGGTCCCCTTTGATACCCACTCCTCACCACTTCACCCTGCACCTTTCCCTTTGAAGGGAATTGCTGAACTAAGGCCCTTGAGCAAGGGGACATACCTGCTTTCAACTCCCATCACTGTCCTCAGCAGGGAATTTCTAGCCCCTCTATCCCCAGTCTTCACCACAAAGCACCCAACTTTTTTGGGAGGAAGGTTGAACCAAGTACAAACAATCAATCTGAAGAAGATGAGTGGTATAACTACTCACTTAGGTGTTTTTTAAAAGAACAAGCTTTGGAGCTCCAAAGTCTTCATTCCTAGAAAGGAAAATAGAATGGAATTAAGTAATTTGTATTACAGTATTACCAGCATCATTAACCACTGTACACAATGTCTTTAAACCAATCCATTGACTAACACCCGAGGTTCGAACCAATTATCCCACAGCTGAGATCACAGCTGGAGACAGGTAATGGCAAAGAGAGGGCACCAGGGCTCCATCCCAACATCCCAGATCCAGAAAATCCATAATCCTATTGACCTTGGCAAGGAAAAATCAAAACCCAGTTGGGGGCAGGGGGACAACTTTGCTGTTGAGTGTATTCTCCCCCTACAGAGCCCTGGGAAAGTAGAACTGACAACTCAAGATGACTTCAAAGTAGTAAATGGTGCAATTTAATGAGGAAAGTAGACTTACATGATCGTTAAAACAGCACAATCTCCCAGGATGCTAGTCCTAGAAATAAGATGCCATGCATAGCACAAGTCATCAGAAAGCCTCTGGAGCAGGAATTTCCAGCTTGACAGAAACTATCCACTTGGTGTTCAAAGAGAAAAGAAGGACATTATTCTGATTCCTCAGACTTAGATTGTTTCTGAGACATGGAATTAATTAGTCAACCATATAGTTGCTTTGTAATTCATTTGAAATTTGATTTCTCTGTAATCCAGAGTAAGTTACTTGACATCTCTGGATCTCCATATCCTTCTGTAGAATGGAAATAATTGTGGCATTTACCTCCTGGGATTGTGTAGAATAAGTGACTTAGAATATGTGTAATTGCTTAAGTATGGTGTCTGACACTAGGTAAATGCTGTGAAAGTGTTGAAAACCAATTTGGGGGGAAGGGTCCTTGTATGGTTATAGCAAACATGCTCACAATGCAGCTTGTATGTAAATCCATCACATTGTACCCTCATAAGTGCTTGCTTTCCTGCTTCCATACTAGAGCAACTTGAGGGCAAGGACTTGGTTTTCTTCTCAGTGTACCCCAGTGTCAGCAAAGTATCTGGCAAGTAATAGCCATTCAATAAGTATCTGTGATGAATAAATACAGGTATGTTGCTGTGAGGTTATACAATTAATAACACACTGTCCTTGCCCTTGAAGAGTTCATAGTCCAGTGGGAGAGAAAGACATTAAATAAAGCCCCATCATGTGATTGATTAGAGTTATTAAAAAGGTATGAAAATTGCTAACATTTGCTCAATCTAACATTTCCCCTTTTAATTATATTCAGATATATATTTCAGTGCTATTAATTACATTCATAATCTTGTGCTACCATCAGCACCATCTATTACCAAAATATTTCCATCATTCCAAATAGGGTTCTGTACATTTTAAGCCTTAACTTCCCATTCCCTATTCCAACCCAATCCCCTAGCAGCCTATAGTCTAGATTCTGACTCTATTAGTTTGCTTATTCTAATTATTTCAAATCAGTGAGATCATACATTATTTCTCCTTTTGTGTCTGGTTTATTTCATTCAACATGATATCTTCAAGGTTCATCATGTTGTCACATGTGTCAGGACTTCATTCCTTTTTACGACTGAATAATATTCCATTGTATGTATATATCACATTTTATTTATCCATTCAATAGTTGATGGACACATGGGTGGCCTCCATCTTTTGGCAATTGTGAATAAGGTCACTATGAACATCGGTGTGAAAATATCTGTTCGAGTCCCTGCTTTCAGTATGTTTGGGTATATAACTAGAAATGGGCTGGTGGGTAATAAGGTAGGTTTCTGCGGAACCTCCAAACTGTCTTCCACACGGTTGCCCCATTTTACATTGCCACCGGCAATGAATGAGTGTGTCTATTTCTCTGCATCCTCTCCAAATTTTTTTTTTTTTTAATTAATACCAGCTATTCTAATGGGTGTGAAATGGTATGTCATTGTGGTTTTGATTTGTGTTTCCCTTACAGCTAATGATGCTGAGTGTCTTTTCATGTGCTTTCTGGCCATTTGTATATTTTCATTGGAGAGATGTCTGTTCAAATCTTTTGCCTATTTTTCAATTGGGTTGTTTGTCATTTTGTTGTTAAGTTGAAGGATTTCTTTATATCTTCTGGATGTTAATCCTTTATTGGATATGTGGTTTCTGAATATTTTCTCCCACTATGTATGTTGTTGTTATACTTTCATGATATAGTCCTTTAAGGAACAAAAGTATTTAGTTTTGATGAGATCCCATTTACCTATTTTATTCTTTTGTTGCTTTGGATGTTAAGTCTAAGAAATCATTGTCTAATGCAAGGTCCTGAAAATGCTTCCCTACATATTCTTCTAGGAGTTTGATAGTTCTAGCTCTTATAGTAAGGTCTTGATTAATTTTGAGTTGATTTTTGTATATGGTATGATGTAGGGG
>JAQZBX010087771.1:0-12829 GCA_029593785.1 Cabassous unicinctus | reverse complement strand
TATATCAATTATAATTTCTTTTATTGATACATAAATCATTGAGTTGTGCTCAATATATATATCAATTAGGTCAAGTTCATTCATTGGATTTAAATTTATAAATATAATTTTGAGAAGACAAAATTAAGAGAATTGAAATTAGATTTAATTTTGTTCAGAATCTCTATGATTCCCTTTTGTCGTTGTAGCTATTTTCCTCAATTTCTGCAGTCATCCTGATGTTTTGCTGTCAGTGGTTGACTTATGTTATAAAGTTCTATGATTATGGAATTATATAGTTCTCCTTTTAGTTCTTTCATCTTTGCCTTTACATATTCTGAGATCATATTATTAAGTGCATTCAAATTTAGAAATGTTATCTCTTCCAGTTGTATAACTTTAGGCTTTAAAGAGGTTTCCTCTACTGCTATTGCCTTTTGTCCAACTCTATTCAAATACACATCTTTTTATTTAGCCCCACTGGCTTAATTTCCTTCTTTATTTATTCCATCTGGGGATCCCTTACACACTTCTGTATTCTTCAGAGTTATGTATTTGTTGTTATCGTCATTGCTATTCTTAGATTTATAGCCAACATTTCTGTCTGTTTTGTAATGGGAGCATGACTAGATTAGCTTAGTCTACTATGTGGCCAGAATCAGAAATCCAAACTAGAATTCCTTACCCCAAGCAAGGATTTAAATTCTAATTAAACAATCTTATATAAGTTTCTCTTACTCCAAATGAAAAATAAAAAAATAAAAGAAAAGAACAATAACAAAACAAAAGCAATATTTTATTTCTATTTTTTAAGTGCACTAATTTACTAAATTATTTAATGAGGATTGTATTGCTACTATTACCACTACCACCAACTATGACAACTTCTACCAGTAATAATATGCTATCTACTCTTTTTTTTTAATTATATTTTTTATTTTTTAAAAAGATACTTAGATTACATAAATGTTACATAAAAATATAGGGAATTCCCATATGCCCTGCTCCCTATATCTCCCACATTTATCCCACATTAACAATATCCTTCATTAATGTGGTACATTAGTTACAGTTGATGAACACATTTTGGAGCATTGCCACTAAGAATGGATTATAGTTTACATGGTAGTTTACACTCTCGCACACACAATTTTGTGGGTTATGGCAAGATATGTAATGTCCTGTATCTGTCATTGTAATGTCATTCAGGACAATTCCCAAGTACTGAAAATGTCCCCATACTACACCTGTTTTTCCCTCTCCCTGCCCTCGGAGCCTCCAGTGGCCACTGCCTTCACATCAATGATATAATATCTTCCATTGCTAGAATCACAATAAGTCTATAGTAGAATACTAGTAAGTCTACTTTAGTCCATAATTCATTCCCCAATCCTGAGGATTCTGGGGTGGTGATGCCCATTCCACCTCTATTTGAGAGGGGGACTTCGATCCCACACAGCTGATAGATGGGACTCTCTTGCTTAAACTTGTAGACTCTCTCCATTCTTGGGATGATCGTTGTCCATCATCATCTCCTTGTTAGTTGTCCTGGGTGAGTCCAATGAACTGGAGGGTAGGTTTTGCAACTCTGTTGAGATTCAGGGCCCAGCTGGCACATAGACAGCCCAAAGATTTTACTCTATTGGTTGTACACCTATCAAACCTAGTACTAATTATAGGTTCACATAGATGGGACAGTAAAGCCACAGTGGGAAACCACAAGTGAGTCCATCTCTGTCACACGGGGGAGCATAAATTAAAAGTAGGGCCCTTTGGAAAGGCATCAAACTCCTGAGCTATCTGCCCTGACTATAGTGTCTGGATGTCTCCAGAGCCTTCACAAGCCCCACTATTTGAGGTAGTATTTACTTTGACAGTCAATGAGATCCTGCTAAAACATGCATAAGCATAACCTCTGGAATGACCTCCCAACTCACTTTGAAGTCTCTTAGCCATATAAACTCATTTGTCTTTATCTTTTCCCCCTTTTGGTCAAGGTCTTTTTTCCAGTTGCATTGCTAGTTGGTGCTTGGTAGTAATCCCTTTGTGCCAAGATGGCTTATCCTTGGGAGCCATGTCCCATGCTGGGGGGAAGGTAATGCATTTATATGCTGAGTTTGGCTTAGAGAGAGGCCACATTTGAGCAACATGGAGGCTCTCAGGAAGTAACTCTTAGGCACCTATAATACTAAGCTAAATTTCAATTTCAAGAGTAAAGGTTCATAAATATAGTCATCAATATTAATAGCCCAGCAATGGATCATCCTCCTTCACTAGTCATTGCCCCTATACTCAGGGGATTCTTGCTGTTCCATTAGGGAGTGTGGCAGAGCTCCCCAGGATGGGAATTTGATATTCTTTTGGTTATTATGTGGATCTCCACCCACAGTGACAATGCCCCATGAAAATTTGAACACATTTAAATGCCTTTTATGTGTGCTCAGGTGAACCTCCTCCCATGTATCCCCCATCACTGACACCCCGCATAAGTGATCCTCCCCTGTCATAGTTGTAACCCTTCTGTGGTCAAAAATTTCTTAAAAAATTAAGCCAACAAAATAGCCAGATACAATTAATAAGAAAATGAAGTAATAATGATATTTTTTTGGTAACATGGCAGGAGAGGGTTACTGGTTTAGGGTGTTGGATGTGGGGTGCATTCAGGGCAGGGCACACAGGGGCCAGGCATCTAGGGAATGTGTGAGTGTTCATCTTGTCATAATGGGTTGTATCAGTGATTGGAGACCCACATAGTGATTGGGAAGGTGATGGACTCCCATCCTGGAGTCTAAATCCAGGCAATCTGGATCCAGAGCTAAAGAAATGTGCCTACATATAGGCCGAACCCCCTTCTAGATTATTAGCCATCAGGCAGAGGATTATTTCACCTGCTTGTTTCAAAACAGAATACATGGCAGTAGACAGGCATTAAATGTTTGTTGGACTAGTGAAAAATAATAAGGACCCTGTGCATTAATCATAGGTCAGAAATGGTGCTTTGGTCTTTCCATGGTTATCTCAGTTGTGATCTTTTAGTTAAATGCCATTATTATCCCCTTTTACAGATGAGGAAACAGGCTCAGGGAATAATTAGCTCAGGGTGAAGAATTCAGTGATTGACAGAGCATGGTTTTGAACTAAGGCAGTATGATTATAATATATGCAGATGATTGTAATCTTATTTTGCCTCTCAAAGACTGAGTGGATATTTGAATGAAAAAAATGGCCATAACTTTTCTTGTAGTCAACCTTATCCAGTAATTTTAGCTGAAGCAGTTGGTGGATTTGACCTAATAATGCTCACACATCTTATTTTGATTCTTTTCTAGATTGATGGGGTTTGAACACCTAACTACAGTAGCATAAGCATATTTGAACTTAGACTCTGTTCCAAAACATGTTAGAAATAGACAATAGACTGTGAGAATGAAATGAAAGTAAGATATATGCTGACATCAGTTCCTTTCCTGAAATCAATGTAATGACACATTTGATATTCAGTATGTTATTTATGATTATTTATCAGGCTTCTGATTGAAGAAGCCAGATATGATTTGTCATTATAAATATAATAATTCAGCTCTTGATTGTATGTCTATGTCAAAAGTCCCATTGAGATTTGAATGCTGATGCAATAAAAAAATTCCTTTATTCATTTATACTCAGCAAAATAATATTCGAAGATAAGATAGTCCCTCTTCCTTATTGTTGGCAATTTGGGTCTCATAGTTCTCTATTAAATTTATTATTTGTTGAGGTATAATTTGCAAAGATTCTGTCTTACATTAGTGTCTTTGCTTTGGCTTTCATTTTAAATTATGTGTTCACATTCAAATGGTGAAAAAATACACTTGTGGAAATAATCATGATAAATGGATCATAGCAACTATCAGGTTTGAAAGGGGACTACACAAATCTGCAAGAGATGATAGCATTTATTGATAATACTCAAATCCTGTGGGAATATCAATGTCTTTAGGGCTCTAAGAATCATGGGGAAGTCACTTTATCCTCACTTCCTTTCACTCTTTCCCAGTTATATATACAGCGGAATCAGCAGAATCATGTGGCAAAATGAACACATAGTTAGAAACGTAGAATGTGGCCCTTGTTAGGATGCAACTCTAAGACAGACCTGCTGCCAAATGAGAAAGAGATGAGAAGAGTTCTAACTATTTAAGAGTCAGTATGGTATTTAAGCCTTATGCTGGAGCCTTAAATGCAACTCTTGGTTTTCATACCAAGCATGGATGGTGGGCAGGAATGGAGGGTAGGTCTTTAGTGGACTCTATATTAAAGGTCTGAAGCCACAATTGTCCACTACTAAAACAACACCCTTCTTTTTCATATGCAAATCACATATAAAGAAGAGTTAATATTTGCCCTGGGTTAGTGTATACCACAAAATAACTTTCTTTATTTTAACAATGTAGTTTTTCAGATGCAATGATTTCTGACAACAACTGTAATATAATTCCTACTCTTAACTACCTGGATAGACCAAATTCACAGGTTAAGTAAGGGCATTGTCCTCACAATACTACTCAAACTTCAGACAGCAGCTACAATTTCAGGTTTCCCAGGTCACCCTCACTTCTGGCCAACTGGCTAAAATGTTTGGGTTCCCACCACCCCTTTAAGTTTGATAATTTGCTAAAATGACACACAGGAAAGTACTATACTTACAATTACAGTTAAAAAAAAAATTGTAGCAAAAAAAGAAACAAATCAAGACCAGACAAACGAACAGAAATGAGGGCTGTGAGATGGTGCCATGTCCCCTCTCTATGGAATGATGGTGCATCATCCTCCCAGCATATCAATGCATAGTATCAATCAGGGAAGCTTGTCTGAGATTCAGTGTCCAGAGTTTTTACTGGAGCTTCATTAGGTAGGCATGACTAAATGAACTCAACCTTTAGTCACTATCCCATCCTAGAGGTCTGTCTGACTTAAAGCCTCAACTCTCTAATTGTGTGATTAAAGCCTCAAGTCTTAAAGCCTCAAATCTTAAAGCCTCAACTCTCTAACTGAGTGATTGGTCTTTGGAGTGTGGCTATTCCCCACTCTGAGATTATTCTCTGCCTGTCCCCACCCTGACTCATCTTATCAGTATAAACTAACAGATATGGTCCAGAGGGTCCATCATGAATAACAGAGTTGCTCCTATCATTGGGATCTCCAAAGATTTGAAAGGTATCCATCAGGAAACTGGGACAAGACCAGCCAAATTCTTTATTATGTAACACAGGTAACATTAGTTCTTTGATTCAGGTACGTGGAAATGTCACAGTAAGTAAGAGCATCTGAAGAATTATCAACTTACACCCTATTTCCATTTTGAAAAATCTGGCTTTATCATTGAATATGTCTTAAACTTGCTTTTTGACCTTAATCCCATTGTGTTAATACCATAGATATAATTATATAATTGGTTGCAAGGTTAAATGGGAGTTTCCTCATTCCCTCTATATGGAACAGTTCTCTCTTTGAGGCATGTTACTCTATGTAGCACATGTTCACATTTAAATGCTTAGACCAATCATTAGGTTTTTTTTTGTTTTGTTTTGTTTTGTTTAAGTAAAAAGTCCTATAGAGTAAGTAGAAGAAGATGGAGGGTGGTGTCAATTCTGGATTTTAACACTTATTAAACCAGTTAATTGCTGTGTAGCCTTAGTCACATCTTGTAACTTACTAAACATCAGTTTCTTCATGTTTAAAAATGATGCTCTACAGTTAGATCCTTTTAGATTGTCTTGGGAATGATATGGGACAACACATATGAAAATATCCTTTTATACTGTGTGCCTGGAAGCTCTGAGGTAGCCAAACAATGCCTGCTAAATGAAAACAAAATTAGAAATGTTTAAAATGCACAAATGTGGGAGATTATGATTAATTAAAAAGTTAAGTTTCTTTATAGTGTGTTTCCATCAGTAGATTTTAAATACAAGCTACAATTCAATATTGCTCAATTCACCAACTTCTCTAGGGGATCCTGTTTGCCTGGAAGAAGTTTGACAAATTTGGTGGCCTCATGGTATAGGGATTATTTTTTTTTAACAAAGGGATCAACAACTCATCCAAGTACCTTTGACTCTAGAGGGAAATAACACTTTTAGGTGGAAACCTGTAATATACTTGGACATCTGCATAATGACTGAAATTAGCATAGGTTTACAGAGTACACAGCTCCATTAGAATGTTGATGCCTTGGAAAGGAACAGAAGGTTGTAAATTTCCTAAGGGAAAGTCTCTGGAGGGTGGGAAGGCCTGAAACAAAATTGGCCCAAAGTGAGAGGCGTGTTAAGAATGGCTGAAAGGACAGTAAAAAGTTCATCGAACAACTAATGTGTTGCTTTTTTCCCTAATCAAAAAGGTAGGAAAAATGCATCTTCTGTGATACAAGCACTATCACCCTTTAAGGGAGGCTGATAACAGGTGACCTCTCCGTTCTCACTTATTGAGAAGGGATGTAGAGTAATAAATCTAACCACTGGACACCTATGGCCATTAGTTTCTTCATAAAAATAATTGTACAAAAGAAGAGGAGGAAAGTCAGGAAAAGAGAGAAGACAAAAACAGGAGAAGAGCAAGGGGAGCACAGAGAAGGGGAGGAGAAAAAAGAAGGAAATATATATAGGGATGTGAGTGGCATGGGCAGGAAAAGAAAGAAAACCATAGTGCCTGTCAGAGGGAGAGTCACCTCAAGAGATGTCAACCCATTCCAGTATAGGTGTTGGCCAGCAAAAGCATGACCCACACAGTCTCTGATGGAAAGATGTTTTACTCTCATAGAAAATGGACTGAGCAAGGTCAGCCTCACCAGGGGGCATCAGTTCTCCATAGTCAGCAAGGCTTAATCCATGGCCAGCAGGAAGATTTTCTAAGCACAGCACCCCTCTCTTGTGCTCATGTGCTGCAGTAGTGGAGGAACCCCACTCCCTCCCCACCAGGGACAGATATACCACCGGGATATGAGGTAGGTATCCTAAAACATGCATATCAGAGTCAGACTCTCTCCAGTGAATGTACACATATGCATGGGACAATAGGGAAAGGAATGTACCCATGGGCCTCTTATCTTTGTGTTTGGGTTTGTGTTTTATCCCACCAAGCTGACCTGGTCCTGAGCACAGGATGTATTTGTGGATTCCAGAGAAGGGCAGCAGGTGCCCTAGGACTGCACACTACCACACATAGGATCTACTTGATTTTTATAGTTTATGAAGATGTGGCACAAAATGGTTTCTAGACAGTGTGATTAAAGTGGCAAAAAGGTCCTTTACTATGCTAGAGATGCTGAGAACAGCCCAAAGCTTCAGCTACATCCTGCATCAGAGATAAGAAGAAACTATTCCTCTCCAGGCTGACAATGGTGAATTATACCTGACTTTGTGAGCAAAGGATGATTTAAGTGTGAAGCTGTTCAGGACAGTGGTTTTCTCTAGAGACCTTCAACCTCAGTAGGCCACAGAAGAACACAGGAAAGTGGTGGTCATGTTTTCCAAGCCCTGAGATCCTGGAAAAAAGCAAAGGTTAGGAAATCCCCCTACTCTCTGTTTTTCAGGAAATGACTTACTGCAAAGTACTACCCTTCCCAAATGAGAAGACTCATGGATGCCCACTTTCATCCCAGTGTCCTACTTCCCCATACCCAGTTCTTTCCAGCCGTGTTTACTGCTCTTCATAAAAGAAACTCTCTTTTGCCTAACCCTTGAGACAACAGCGGATCTATGATTAGAGAGTTCTCCCTGTTGACATAGTCCCTCTCCCCTTATTATACTAGTCCCTCCCGGCCTTGCAATAATCCTTTCAAATAAAGTCTCTCCTTACCAAGTTCTTTTTTTTTTTCATTTGACAGTGTTTCTCAAAATTTTTACCACCAAGGACATCTCTAGTGGATTTTTCTGTAACATGAATCCCCTAATTTGAAATGTTTTCTCTATTTTTCTACTGAACAGACTCATGGGTTAATAATACTTTGTTTTCCAGATTTTTATTAATCAGACAAATATATCCTTCTTTTGGCATTCCAGAGCAATATTAGAAATCATGGTTCCCTCCCTGAGTTTATAATTCCAGGGAAAAGCACAAACTTGATATTTAAGAAAGCTTTTGTCTTATTGTGGATGATGACAGTTATTGACATTTTGAAATATTAAAAATAATGGGTTGTATTGTTTAAGTATGAGATTAATAAACATATGCAATTATTATATTGAAGTAGTATGGGAAATGGATTCAGACAGAAAACTTGAGATCATCTAGATAGATAAGTAACCTAAATGACATTGGAAAGAGACCTTTGGACTCTTCCAATAGCCTCTAGCAGGTTTTAAGAATTTGACAGTCTCCCTTCTCACTGATTCTGACTGGTATGTGGTCTGTTGTCTTCACTACAAGTTCCAGATAACTGGAAAGATGAGTATAGATGGAAGCAATGAATGGTGAGTCAAGCTGTGCTCCTAGATGAATATAAGATTCAAGAGAGTCACTATGTCCTTGAGCTCTGCTTTTCCATCTATAAAATGAGAACATTGGACTATGCGATCTTGCTATCTCTTCTTATTCTGAAGTGCTATGAATTTTTTTTAACCTCACTTTTACTGAGCCTTATTTTTTTTCTGCAAAAATGGGAAGAATGTCTACCTCACAAGGTGACTTTGAGGATTAAAAGATAGTAATCAAGTATCTCTTGCTATCCAAATCTATTTGGTTCTTGAATTTAGTATGCATGAGTTCATAGAGAGAGTTCAGAGAATGAAGGATATCACACTATTAGAATCTATTTGACTTCAGTATTTCATGTAGCAAGTGGTAAGGTTTGGATAGTGAATATGTACCAAAGATTCCATATCTATGGAAGCACCTTATATAAGAACCTTCAATAAAGATTTACTCTGTTTTTGAACTTGCGGATAGTGAAGGCCCAGCTCAATTTTGCACCGACCAGGAACTAGCACAGTGTGAACCATCAGGAGGTACCCCGTGGATATGTGTGGCCCTCAGGCAAGTCAGGGGACTCTGCTGAGCCTTTGGGTCCTCATCTGTAAAATGTACTCCACAATATCTACCCCCACAGATCATTTTCCAGAAAATGGTAAAATCATAACTTATCAGATATAAAATGAACAGGTGTTAAAGATTTTATATAACTCATTAATCAATGAGAGAACCAGGAGTGTTATAACCAGTTCAAAGAAAAATCCAAAATAAAGACATATTAATAGTTTAGGAGTATTGAAATGAATGTGTAAATGGAGGCAAAACTGGCTTTTTCCACAGTGGGAAAGGGAAGTCAATTGAATATTTCCTGACAGCAAAAAGTTTGCATGTCTACAAAAAATAAATACTTGGCATTGCTATCAGCAATTTGCAATATACAAAGTTGTAAAATAGCTTTCATAGAATCAGAGCCAGATAAGTGGAAGGATATGCATAATTTTCCTTTGAAGCACAATTTTTTTCCTATAGGAGCAAATTAGATAATGCATGTATATCTCTGAACTGGTGTCTAACATCTGGTAGACCTCATATATATGAGGAATTCCTTTGAGGCAGTGAAAGAGATTGAGTGTTTTTTCTTGTGGTTATTTAATCAACTGAATCAGACGTTGAGTTCTAACAGTCACTTAGTCTCCCTCCTAAGTTTGGCATTCATCCTCCATGTAATTCTGGTTTTCCTTTTTTCCTATCAGCTGTATTATGTTGATTTACCAAGTTCTAGGATGGGTCGCAAATTGTTGAACAAATTTAGACATTTGCCTTTAGGGTTATATTTTATCCTGAGGGGAATTCCTATAATAACACGGAATGACAATCAGCAAAATCAAATCCAAGACAAAATTAACAAAAGCTGTTTATTCATTCATAAACTTGTGGCAAGGGGACTCATCTGCCTTCACTTTTGTTTCAGCAAAGTTTGAAAAATGTTAGAAAGGACAGTGAGTTTTCTGGAGCAAAGAGGAAATTCTGAGACAGTATCTAGTTGGCAAGCATTCTATTATCTTATGGTGGGAGTTCTGGAAGCTGGGGAGACATTCTAATTGGCATATATGACAATCCTTGATTGGCTGTAAGGAGGCAAGTGAGCAGTTTTGTGGGTATTTCAAGAGGGAGGACTGTTCAATGTTCGGGGCTGATGGTTTCCTGTGGCTGACTATTTCCTGGAACAAGTGAGGGTCAAGGGAATATGTTAAATAAGTAATATAGTTTAGATGCACATAAAATGGTTTTGTTGTATTTAGTTTAAAAAAGCCCTGGGAATACAAAATAAATGTGAAATTTCAGGCCAAAACAAATGTAATGGGGAAAGAAAAAATAAACATATGGTTGAGGAATTTGACCATAATAATAAAATGATGTATCATGATCTGAAATTAATTATCATTCTTTCCTTGGAATCTACCAAAGCCCAATGCCCAAATCACACTTCTCTTTTATCTTGGACCAGATTCTGTGTGCACAATATTTTAATATTAATTATTTAAACTAAACAAAACAATAGTCTATGGTCCTCTTTTCTACTAGAGTGAAGAAAGAGTGTAGGCAGTGGATTCATGCTTAGAGATCTTAAAATATGACCTCCTCTACTTATATACATGTTTAAATATCTAAAAGACCTTAAAATTTGACCTCCTCTACTTCTATGTCTCTCCTCTTTCATCTGAAAAATAAGACTAATAAAAACATCTGCCAGATAGAGAGCTATGGATAGTAAGGGCTTAGAAATGACATTGTATTGGTTAAATAAAATGATATATGTAAAAGCACCTAGCAGAGCTTTGGGTCCAAGGTAACTTCTCAGGAATTAAATTCCCTTCCACCTTATCAGGGCATGTGATAATAAGCAAATTTTTGTCAAATCTATTATATTAAGTCTCTAATCAATAAACTGTTACTAAGCCTTTACCATTCACTTGGATTTCTACTAGGTATAATTGTACATACAAAGCCACCATAAGATACAATATAGTTTTTAAAAGAGAAAATCTTTCTTCCCATCCCTTTCTATTACATAAATAAGAACAGGAAAATACATTGTTAGCATGAGTTATGGATGCTAAAATCTAATCAATCAATAAGCACTTATTATGCATTATATACTCCTAAGTCTGTCCTTTTATTCTGTTTTATATAGGAGTTTCCAGAAGAGCAGGGGTAACCAATGTAGAGTAATAATATGGAAACATCCTGAAACTACTTTGAAGTCTGAGTAAATTAACTGTATTCAAGTTTCAAAAATAGGGAAACTTGTCCATGGACAATTTGCTACAGGTAAGTGAGAAGTATAATTTACCCCATTAGAATCCTTCAAAGAATCATTGACTGTGGGGTTGTTAATTACATTTCAGATAATTATAATACTCCTTTGGTACAGCTGACAGCTTCTCTTCCCTCCCATACGTATGCATGTGGACGTCAACATATGGCTAAATGTCTGGCCATTTCATCTTGTTCATTTGGGCCTCAGTCAGTTACAGGAGGAAGAAGCAGGGGGGAAAAGTACCCACCTCATAAAAATTTTGCTAGTAGTGATTTATGCTGAAGGGTGGGAGTCAAACCATTCCTCAAACAGATGTTTCTGTGTGCTGCTCTGAGAGCTAAAAGTGTGGCAGATTGGCCTGCCCAGGATTCAGAATCAAACGAACAGGCAAATGGTGATGCACCCCTCCTCTTTTGAAATGGGGCAACAGTTAGGTAATTAATATGAAACAAACTATGTGGGAAAGGTAGCTGCTGTTTATTCTTCCTTTGAAAACCTGGTGAGATTGAAAAGCTTGATGTGATGACAGCAGGAAAATATTTTCTGTTGGTACTGGGGAAGCTGTGCTGTCTGAATGATTCAGTGGGGAAGAATGAAAAGTCCCCGTGACTCAAAACAAGTGGCAGTTTGTGAGCTGGGGGACCTGGGTTGTCCCATCCTCTATAGTTAAATGTTGTTCCATCAGAGTCAAGGTCACTGTTGCATAGAAGCCAGCCACCTCTGTGAAATATAAACAATCTGTTTATTCATCTATGGGGTTTCTCTACCAGGGAATTTTTTTTTAAAAGGATCAAATTATAGTAGCATTAAGCACCATTTGTGGCAAGAGAGATTCTTGTGCTTGGCATTTTTGTTGGCAAATCCATACTTAATTCATTCATGCTGTTTTAAGGAGGAAGTAGAAATGTTTTATGTGAACCCTCAAACACTGTAGGAGGAATTGCTCGTGCATTTTCCTTTTAATATTTAGCTCTCTCTGGGATGCATGTAAAATTGCTATCTGTCCTAATTTCATCATTCAAGAGCTTCCCAGAAGACTCCTTCTTTTATCAACTCCATCACATTTTGGAGACTAAGCAAAATAGAAAACATGTTATATGTTTTCAGGGAGACCATTTTGTTTTGAAAGTCACATAAGAACATAGGTATATAGATGTGTTTTGTAGGCTATAAAGTGTTCTCTATAGAGATAAAGATAAGGTACCGACCACTTAAGAGGAACATGAACCAACGGAGAGAGAGAAGACCTGAAGCTCTTCTGTTTAAAGGTTATGGGTTTGTCCTCGTCTTTTGCCTTCAGTTCTACCTATACAAAAGGAAGGAATGCTGTTTTAGTCAGTCTCCTTTGGGCCTATACGGAAGAAAGACTGATTCAAGTGACCTAAGTGAAAAGGGGATTATTCTAGTAAAACATGAAGGATAGAACTGAAATAGAAATGTAAAACAAGAAAAAAAAAAAAGGGCAATTCTAGAACCTTCTTATAGGCTTGTTCCATTCCCCTGAGCAATAGGGACCTTAACCTTTTGGCAACTCAATTTCTCTCTGGACTTCTATTCCATTCTTCTTTCTGCCTTTCATTG
>JAQZBX010087770.1:0-12827 GCA_029593785.1 Cabassous unicinctus | reverse complement strand
TTTTTTCTTTCATTGATCATGCTTTGGGTGTAAAGTTTATTAATCCATTTACCTCTACAAGATCTCATACATGCTTCCCTGCATTATCTTCTAAGATGTTTTAGTCTTGGCTCTTATATTTAGGTCTTCAGTTCATTTTGGATTAATTTTTTAGAGGTCATGAGAGTGTGACACTCTTTCATTCTTTCAGATATGCATACCCAGTTCTCCCAGCAGCATTTGTTGAAGAGGCTATTCTGTCTCAGTTGAGTGAGATTGGTGGCCTTGTCAAATATCACTTGACTGTATATGCATGTTTCTATAGCAGAACTCTCAATCCATTTCCATTGATTAGTATGTTTATCCATTGGCCTATACCTTGCAGTTTTGACCTCTGTAACTTTGTAGTATGTTTTAAAATCAGGTAGTGTGATTTCTCCAATTTTATTTTCCTTTTTCAATATGTTTTTGACTATTTGGGGCCCCTTACCCTTCCAAATAAATTTTCATAATTGGCTGTTAAAGTACAGTAAAAAAAAAAAGCTATTGTAATTTTTATGGGGTTTGCATTAAATCTTTAAATAAATTTGGAGAATATATACATCTTAATAATATTAATTCTTACAATCCACTGACATGAAATATTACTCCATTTATTTAGGTCTTCTCTGCTTTATATAAAGAATGTTCTGTAGTTTTCTGCATACAAGTCCTTTACTTCTTTACTTAAGTTTACTCCTAGATATTTGTTTCTCTTAGTTGCTATTGAAAATGGAATTTTTTCTTGATTTCCACTTCAGATTGCTCAATATTAGTATACAGGAAAGTTCCTGATTTTTTCCTTATGATCTTTTACACTGTCACTTTATAGAACTCATTTATCAGCTGTAGAAACTTTGTTGTAGATTTTTCAGGGCTTTCTATGTATAGGATCATGTGATCTTCAAATAGTGAAAACTTTACTCCTTTCTTTCCAATTTGGATTGCTTTTAGTTATTTTTATTTTTCCAAAGTGCAATACAATGTTAAATAATAATGCTGACAGTGGGCCTCCTTGTCTTGTTCCAGATAATAGATGGAAAGCCTTTTGCATTTCAAGATTGAGTATAAAGTGAGCTGTGAGTTTTTCATATATATGCCTTTTATCATGTTGAGGAAGTTTCCTGCTATTCATATCTTTCAAAGTGCTTTTATCAAGAAAGGATGCGGTATCTTCTCAAATACTTTTTCCGTGTCAACAAAGATGATCATGTGATTTGTTGTTCTTTTCATCTTTTAATGTGTTGTATTACATTGATTCTCTTATGTTAAACCATCTTTGCATACCTCAGATAAAACACCCTTGATCTTGATGGATAATTCTTTTACTGTGATATATCATTGGCAAGTATTTTGTTGAGGACTTTAGTGTCTAAGTTCATTAGAGAGTTTGGTCTGTAGTTGTCTTTACACTTGGCATCTTTATGTGATTTTGGTATTAGGGTGAAGTTGGCATCATAGAATGAATTATGCAATGTTCCCTCAACTTCGATTTTTTTGGAAAACCTTAAACAGGATTGGTGTTATTTCTTTCTGGACTGATTGGAAGAAGTCATCCATGAAGCCATCTGATACTGGGCTTTTCTTGTTGGGAGGTTTTAGATGACTAATTCACTCTCACTACTTGTGATGTGTCTGCCGATTTTTTCCCATTTCTTCTTTAGTCAATGTAGTTGACTTGTTGTTTTTTATAATTTCATTTGTTATTTATCTTATTGACATAGTCTATTTCTGTGGAATCATTGGTACTATACCCTCTCTCATGTTGTATTTTATTTTTATCTTCTCTCTCTTTTTTCTTTGTTAGTCTAGCTAAGGGTTTGTCCATTTTATTAACCTTCTCAAAGAACCAGTTTTAAACTTAGTTGTTTTTTCTAGTGTTTTTATTCTCATTTCATTTAGTTCTGCCATAATCTTTGTTATTTCCTTATTTCTGCTTGCTTTGTTATTAGTTTGTTCTTTTTCTAGCTCCTCCAGGTGCTCAGTTAGGTTTTTGATTTTAGTTCTTTCTTGTTTTTTAATATAAGCATTTATGGCTATAAATTTTCCTCTCAGTGCTGTTTTTACTGCAATCCATAGGTTTTGATATGTTGTGTTCTCATTTGAATTCATTTCAAGGTAGTTACTGATCTTTTACAATTTCCTCCTTGGCCCACTGTTTGTTTAAGTGTGTTTTTTAACTTCCATATATTTGTGTCTATTCTGTTTCTCCATCATTCATTAATTTACAGCTTCATTCCACTGTGGTCGGATAAATTACATTATATAATTTCAATCTTTCTAAATTCGTTGAGACTTTTTCTGTCATCTAGCACATGGTCTATCCAGGAAAATGACCATTTACACTTGAGAAGAATGCATATACTGCTGTATTGGGGTGTAATTTTCTGTATAAGTGTATTAGGGTTAGTTTCTCTAACATATTATTCAAGGTATCTATTTTTTATTAACCCTTTGACAAGATGGTCTATTTAATGGCGATAGGTTATATTGATATATTAAATGCTCTTTCTCTGATTGTAGAGGCATGCATTTCTCCCCTTAGTTTTGCCATGAGGTATCTCATGTGTTTGGGACACACTTGTTAGATGAATAAACATTTATGATTGTTCTTTCTTCTTGATAGATTAGCCCTTTTATTAATACATAATGTCCTTTTTTGTCTCTTACAATAGTTTTGCATTTAAATACTTTTTTATTAGTAGTATAACTCCTCAACATTTTTTGGTTATTATTTTTTTAAGAATTTTTATTATTTTTTTAAAAGGTACTTAGATTACATAAATGTTACACAAAAAATATAGGGATTCCCATATGCCCCACCTCCCCCATCTCCCACAACCTCCCTCATAAACATCCTTCATTAGTGTGGCACATTAATTGCAATTGATAAACACATTCTGGGGCTTTGCCATTAAGCACAGACCATAGTTCACATTGTAGACCGCACTCTCTCCCACACAGTTCTGCATTGTTATGTGATGATATAAAATGGCCTATATCTGTCATTGCAATGTCACTCAGGACAATTCCCAAGTCCCAAAAAAGACCCTGCATTACAACTGCTTTTCCTCTCCCTGCCCCCAGAGCCTCCAGTGGCCACTGGCTCCACATCAATATGTTATTGTTTGCATGTAAAATCATTTTCCAACCTTTCCCTTGCAACCTCCTTGCATCCCTGAATCTAAGGTGTGTTTCTTGTAGACAGTGTATAGATGGGTCATATTTCCTTATTCATACTGCCAATATGTAACTTTTGATTAGGCAGTTTAATCCATTAGCATTCAATGTTATTAATGACAAGACCCCTGTTTTGTTTTGCTTTTTTAATTTCCTTTTAACCTCCATAACCCTACCTCAAAAGTGACTTTATGAAATGTATCCATCGATGGAAGATGCAAGATCACATATTTTGTCAATCTCTTTGAAAAGATGTATTCATGTAAGGGAAGAGAAAATTATTAACTCTTTTCAGGTATATTTGCATATTTTATGTGAGTTGTTTCTTTTAAATTACTAATGAATAA
This sequence comes from Cabassous unicinctus, assembly GCA_029593785.1. NCBI lineage: Eukaryota > Metazoa > Chordata > Mammalia > Cingulata > Chlamyphoridae > Cabassous > Cabassous unicinctus. The sequence goes on along the minus strand of JAQZBX010087770.1, from coordinate 9,282 downwards.
TTCCCCAAAATAGCACTAATAAGCCTCGATATTATTAGCATACTTAATTATTTCTACCCTATAGGACAAATGAGTGCTCAAAACAATCTGGATATTTTCCAATTCTAGTATTTATTTTATGTGAGTCATTTTTTAATAAAATGGTAACTGAAGATGTATTTGTGAGTACACAGTCTGGATTCAAAAGATAGGAAAGAAAATTATACTAATATTCCCTTAAAAATAAACTTGTGCAGACACCAAGGATGAGCTATTTCTTCAGCTAGATTCTAAAGGAGAGCTAAAAAATTTATAGGCAAAAGTTATGATGGCATTGCATGGAAATCTAGCAATGTGAATATAAATGGTCATTAAATCATCAATGGAAATATAAAATTTCCAGTGTCATTTTTCACAATTAAAATAGCTGATATTAATTAGCTAGATATTATGAAACAGTCATATTCTAGGCTGTTTTTTAAATATATTACTACATATCAACTGTTAAAGAATAGACAGGCAGTTAGAAATTCCACTCTGTACATTATTGTCCATGTCATTAAACTGTGAAGTCAATACTTTCTAAATATCCCCAAGGTAATAAGGATAGGGAAAAATAACCCTGAATTCTCTTTTTCTTTTCCACAGGTTCACTTTAGACTTCCAATTTATTACATTTATCTCTATGTCAATCTTTCTACCAATACCATTCTGTCTTGATTACCATTGGTCTACACTATTTTTTAAAATATTTTTTAAAATTTTTAATGATACTTAGATAATATAAATGTTTCATAAAAAATATAGGGGATTCCCATATGCTCTACTCCCAAACCCTGCCACATTTTCCACATTAACAATATCCTTCATTAGTAAGGTACATTTGATACAAGTGATGAACACATTTTGGAGCATTGCCACTAAGTATGGAGTATAGCTTACATTGTAGTTTACACACTCTCCTGCAGAATTTTGTAAGTTATGCGAAGATATATAAAGACTTGTATCTGATTGCATTGTCATTCAGGACAAATTCCCAAATCCCCCAAATTTCCCCATATTACACGTTTTTTTTTTCCCTCTTCCTCTCCTCAGACTCTCCAGTGGCCACTGCCTCCAGTTTAATGATATAAGTTATTCCATTGTTAGTATCACAGTAAGTCTATACAATAATACCAGTAAGTCTACTCCAGTCCATCATTCATTGTTCAACCCTAAGGATTCTGGGATGATGATGCCCACTCCACCTCTAATTGACAGTGTGTTTATTTCCCATGGGGCATGAGACTATCTTGCTTGCAGTTGTAGATTATCTTGTTTCCTTGATATGGTGGTTGTCAATAATCACTTCCTTGATAGTTGTCCCGGGTGAGTCCAATGAACCGGAGAGTAGGTGTTGCAACTTCACTGAGTCACAGGGCCCAGCTGGCACATGGACAGCCCAAAGATTCAAGTCTCTTGGACATACATCTACCAACTCCAGTACCAAGTATAAGTTCAAATAGCAGGGAGAGATGAGCCATGTGTAGAGAAGCCATAACTGAGTACAACTCTGTAACTCACAGGAGAATAAACTCCAAAGTAAGGCCCAATGGCAAGGCATGAAACTCTGGAGCCATTAGCCATGAACAAAGAACCTGGGTGTCTTCAGAGCCCTCAGGAGCCCCACTATTTGGGGTAATATCCGCTTTGGCAGTCTATGAGATCCTGCTGCAATGTGCAAAATCATTATCATTGAGATGACCTCCTTACTAACATTGAAGTCTCTTAGCCATATAACTCATTTGTCTTTACCTTTTCTCTGTTTTATTTGAGGTGTTTTTCCAGTTGCATTGCTATTTGTTGCTTGGTAGTAATCCTTCGGTGCCAGGGAGACTCATCCCTGGGAGTTATGTACCATGCTGGGGGAAGGTAATGCATTTATATGCTGAGTTTAATTTAGAGAGAGGCCACATTTGAGCAAAAAGGAGGCTCTCAGGAATCAACTCTTAGGCACTCCACAACATTAGGCTAAGTTTCAATTTCAAAAGCAAAGGCTCTCAAGCTTAATTATCAATATCGAGGGTCAATCAACTGACCATCCTCCTTCGCCACTCATTGTACCTGCACTTAGGGGACTGTTGCTGCTCCATTAGATAATGTAGCAGAGCACTCCAGAATGGGAACTCAATATTGTCTAGGTTCTTGTGTGAATCTCTGCCCACCGTGACAATGCCCTGTGAATATTGGAAAACATTTATATACCTTATATATATGTCCAGGTGAACTTCCTCCCATTTATCCTCCATCACTGAAACCCCACACCAATGATCCTCCACTGCCCTAGTTGTAAACCTTCTGTGATCCAAAACTTCTTCAAAAATGAAGCCAATTAAATAGCCTAATACAATTAATAGGAAAATGAAATAATAATGATAGGTAGAAATATAAGATATAAAATCTATATAAATTTTAAAAAGTTAAAAATAAAATAAAAAATTGGGATATTATAATGAAAAATATTTATTTTTTTATATTTTGTCTATCATTACTGTAATAACTTTTGTCCTGTATGTACAGTTAAATTTTGTTCCATTTACTCCCAGAGTCTTATTTTTTTTCATTTTGTTTTCAAAGAAGTTTTAGGTCACAGTAAAGTCACATAAGAATACAGGTGACCCCATATACCAAACACCCTCCTGTTTTTCCCCTTTCCCATATTATTATCTTTTTTATATGTGGATGGTATATTTGTTACAACTGATACAGTGAAACATAGCAACTAACCATAGTCAATGGTTTACATTATGATCTACATTTTAGAACATACACTTTTATAAATTTTGATGATATTTAACATAGCCTGCATCCATCATTGAATGATCATGTAGAACATTTCCATTGCCCACTAAATACCCCTTGTTCCATGTATTCTATTCCTCCCTCCTTCTCCCCTCAGGGCCCATGGTGACCACCCACCTTCACTCCTTGGATGACAAGATTCATAGTTACATGCAACAACACTGAGATCTTAACACACTGGTTTGTCCTCTCTTATTAGGAACCGTCCATGCTCTCAAGAGACTCTTAACCCTCTGCTTGTGAACATATCTGTCCTTCCCAGGATGGGAGTTCAACTCCTTCCAGCTCATTATGTGGGTCTCCACGCACTGATACAAGATATTATGGCAAAATGATGACTGGCACACTCCCTAGAAATCTGTCCCAGGTATGCCCTGACCCAAATACCCCCCATCCAATATCCTAAACCAGTAACTTTCCTTGGCTTCTATTGTAACAGTGTTCCCAACTTTGGACTTTCAACCACATACCTGCAAATCCCCAGGGTTCAGCTGATCCTTCCCCCAACCCTCCACCCAGTTCCATGGGCCATGCAACCCACCCTCCCCTCTCTACCCACCTGTCAAATGTAGACTGGCCAACCCAATATTATCACAAGCCCGTGTCATATCCATATAAATCCAAACTACACACTTCCACCTTATCGTAGATTACACTTATATGTGATTTGGCTCACAACCTTCTCTCCCTTTCTACTTCTTTTAACCCTTTCTTCCAGACAATAGCTCTCTGTGTCTGCTAGATTTGCTTAATTCCTATCAGTGAGGTAATGTAATATTTTTCATTCAATGCCTGGCTTACTTCACTCAACATAAGGTTCTCAAGATTCATCTATGTTATCCCATGTGTTAGCAATGTATTCCTTCTTACAGCTGAGTAATATTCCATTGCATGTATATACCACATTTTGTTTAGCCGTTCATCTGTTGATGGGCATTTGGGTTGATTCCAACTTTTGGCAATACTGAATAACGCCACTATGAACATTGGTGACCATGTCCTTGCTTTCATTTCTTCTGGGTATATACCCAGCACTGGAATTGCAGGATTATATGGCAGTATTATATTTAGTTTTTTGAGTAACTGCCAAATTGTCCTCCACAATGGCTGGACCATTCTTCATTCCCACCAGCAGTGGATGAGGGTTCCCATTCCTCCACATCCTCTCCAACACTTATAGTTCTTTCTTTTTTTAAAAAAAATAGCTGCCAGTCTAATGAGTGTAAGATGGTATCTCACTGTAGTTTTTATTTACATTTCCCTAATAGCTAGTGATGTTGAGCATTTTTCTTGTGCTTTATAGCCATTTGTATTTCTTCCTTGGAGAAGTGTCTTTTCAAGTTGCTTGCCCATATTTTAAATAAGTTGTCTTTTTATTTTAGAGATGTAGGATTTCTTTATATATGCTGGATATTAGGCACCTATCAGATATATGTTTGCCAATATTTTCTCCCATTGTGTAGGCTGTTTTTTTTTAACTTACTTGATAAAATCCTTTGCAGTAGAAAAGTTTTTAACTTTGAGGAGATCCCATTTATCTATTTTTTCTTTTTTTGCTCATGATTTGGGTATGAAATTCATGAAACCATTTCCTATTACAAGGTCCTGTACATGTTTCCCTACATTATCTTCCAATGTCGTTATGGTCTTGGCTCTTGTATTTAAATCCTTGATCCAACTTGAGTTGATTTTTCTTTAAGGTGTCAGATGGTGTTCCTCTCTCATTCTTTTGGTTATGGATATATGGTTCTCCATGGACCATTTGTTGAATAGGCCATTCTCTCCTAGTTAAGAGGGCTTGGTGGTCTTGTCAAATATCAGATGACTGTATATGTGAGGTTCTATACCAGAATTCTCAATTCAATTCCGTTTGTTGGTATGTTTATCCTTGTTCCAAAACCATGCAGTTTTTACTACTCTAGCTTGATAGTATATTTTAAAGCCACGTAGTGTGATTCCTTGGATTTCTTTTTTCTTTTTCAATATGTCTTTAGCTATTTGGGTCCTTTTGCCCTGCCAAATAAATTTCATAGTTTTTTTTTTCCAATTCAGTAAAAAATGCTGTGTTGATTTTATTGGGGATTGCATTAAATCTGTACATTAGTTTGGGTAGGATAGACATCATAATGATGCATAGTATTACTGTCCATTAAAAGGGAATATTCTTACATTTATTTAAGTCTTCTTTGATTTCCTTTGACAGTGTTGTGTAGTTCTCTGTGTACAAGTAATTTACACCTTTAGTTAAATTGATTCCTAGGTATTTGATTTTTTTAGTTACTCTTTTAAATGATATTTTTTTTCTTGATTTCCTCCTCAGATTGCTCATTATTGGTGTACAGAAACGTTGCTGATTTTTGAGCATTGATCTTATAGCCTGTGAGGTTACTGAACTGCTTTGTGAGTTCTAAAAGCTTTGTTGTAGATTTCTCAGGACTTTCTACATATGGGATCATGTCGTCTGCAAATAATGAAAATTTTACTTCTTCTTTTCCAATTTGGATGCCTTTTATATCTTTTTCTTGCCTCAGTGCTCAAGCAAGTACTTCTAAGACAATGTTAAGTAGACGAGTTGATAGTGGGCATCTTTGTCTTTTTCCGATCTCAGAGGGAAGGCTTTTAGGATTTCAACTTTGAAGATGATGTTAGCTTTGGATTTTTCATATATACCCTTTATCATGTTCAGAAAGTTTCTTTCTATTCCTCTTTTGCAGTGTTTTTATCAGGAAAGGGTGCTGTATTTTGTCGAATGCTTTTTCTGCATCTATAGAGATGATCATGTGATTTTTTTCTTTCAATCAGTTAATGTGGTGCATTACATTGATTGATTTTCTTATGTGGAAACTTCCTTGTATACCCAGGATGAAACCCACTTGGTCATGGCATATAATTCATTTGATATTTTGTTGAATGCGATTAGCAAGTGTTTTGGTGAGGATTTTAGTATCTAGGTTCATTAGAGTGATTGGTCTGCAATTTTCCTTTCTTGTGGCATCTTTGTTTGGTTTTGGTATTAGCATATTGTTGGCATCATAGAATCAGTTAGGCAATGTTCCTTCTACTTCTATTTTTTTGGAAGAGCTTAAGCAGGGTTGGTTTTAGTTCTTTCTGGAATGTTTGGTAGAATTAAACTGAGAAGCTATTTGGTCCTGGTCTCTTCTTAGTTTGGAAGTTTTTGATAACTAATTTTATCTCTTTACTTGTGATTGCTGTGTTGACTTCATCAATTTCTTCTTCCATCAATGTAGGCTCTTTGTTTATTTCTAGGAGATTGTCCCTTTCCTCTAAATTATTCTTCTTCTTGGTAAATAATTTTTCAAAATATCCTCTTATGATACTCTTTATTTCTGTCAGTTCAGTGGTGATATCATCTTCCTCATTTCTTATTTTGCGTATTTGCATTCTTTCTCTTTTTCCCTTGTTAGTATAGCTAAATGTTTGTCAATTTAATTCTTCTTCTTGATGAATCAGCTTTTGGTTTTATTTATTTTCTCTAGTGCTTTCTTATTTTCTGTTTCATTTAGTTCTGCTCTAATCTTTGTTATTTCCTTCTTTCTACTTCCTTTGTGGTTAGTTTGCTGTAATTTTACTAATCTCTCCAAGTGTGCAGTTAAGTCTTCGAATTTTAGCTCCATCTTTTTTGATATATGAATTTATGGCTATGAATTCACCTCTCAGTACAGCTTTTACTGCATTCCATATGTTTTGATATGTTGTGTTGTCATTTTCATTCATTTCGGGTTAGTTACTGATTTCTTTGAGATTTCTGCTTTGACCCACTGTTTGTCTAAGAGTGTGTTGTTTTACTTCCATATCTTTGTTCCTAATCTGGGTCTTTGGCCCATACTGATTTCCAGCTTCATTCATTTTGGTAAGAGAAATTATTTGATATAATTTCAAAATTTCCACGTTCGTCATGAATTTTTCTGTGGCCTAGAATGTGGTCTATTTTGGGGAATAATCTAATTGCACTCGAGAAGAAAGTATATCCTGCTGTATTTGGGTGTAGTGTTTTATATATATTTATTAGGTACAGATCCTCTAACGTATTGTTCAAAGTCTTTGTTTCTTCTTTAATTCTCTGGTGAGATGTTCTAGGTGATAATGGTGTTTTAAAATTTCCCTGTATAAGTGTAGAGACATCTATGTCTACACTTAATTTTTCCAGTGTTTGCCTCATATATTTTAAGCATCCCAGATAGGTAAATAAATATTTATGATTGTTCTTTCTTCTTGAAAGATTATCTCTTTTATTAATATGTAGTGTCCATCTTTGTTCTTACTGTAATTTTGCATTTAAAGTCTCTTTTGTCTGAAATCAGTATAGCTACTCCCATCCTTTTTTGGTTATTGTTTGCTTGTAAGATTGTTTTTCAGCCATTCACTTTCAGCCTCCATGAATCACTTGGTCTAAGGAGGGTTTCTTGTAGACAACATATAGTTGGTGCATATTTCCAAAACCATTCTGCCAATCTGTTTCTCTTGACTGGTGAGCTTAATCCATTAAAATTCAGTGTTATTACTCTCAAGGAATTAGTTATATTAGCTATACGTTCTTTGGGTTTATGTATGTCATATGTGCTTTTTGTTTCTCTTTTTGTCTCTTTAGTTGTTTTTACACTCTCCCCCAACTCTCTGTCTCCTGTTTTTTCCTTTCAACCTGCTTTAGTATTCTTGAAGGGTGAGTTTCTTATTGGAATACTCTCTTCATTTCTGTTTATCTGTGTATACTTTGAATGTTCCATCATTTTTTAATGCCAGCTTTGCTGTATAGAGAATTCTTGACTGAAAGTTTTTTCTTTTAGTACCTTAAATATGTCATACCACTGCCTTCTTGCCTCCATGGTTTCTCATGAGAAATTACCATTTAATATTATTGAGCTTCCTTTGTATGTGATGGTTCTCTTTTCTCTTGCTGCCTTCAGTATTTTCTCTTTGTCTTGAGCATTGGAAAGTTTGACAAGTATATGTCTTGGTGTAGACCTGTTGGGATTTATACTATTTGGGTTTCTCTGTGCTTCCTGTAAATGTACATCCATCTCCTTCAATAGGGTTGGAAAGTTTTTAGGCATTATGTCCTCAAACACTCCTTTTGTCCCCTTTCCCTTTTCTTCTCCCTCTGGGATGCTTATAATGCATATGTTTGTGCATTTTGCATTGTCATTCATTTCCCTAATTCCCTGATGGAATTTTTCTATCATTTTATCTATCTGTTATACTACCTGTTTGATTTCAGATGCACTGTTTCCAAATTTCTAATTCTTACCTCTGCCTGTTCAAATGTGCTGTTATGTGCTTCCAGTGTATATTTTATTTCTTGGATTCTGCCATTCATCACCATCATATCCATTACCTTTTTATGTATTTTTACAATTACTTAATTATGTTCTCCCAGTGTCTTCTTAATAGCCTTAATCTCTTCCATCACTTAATCAAGTTAGCCCATGATATTTGTTTGGACAGCTCTGATTAGCTTTTTGATGTTCTGCACCTCTTCTTGGTTTTCAGTTTGTTCATTGTACAAAGTCATGTCTTAATTTTTTTAGTATGGTTTGCAATTTTTTGTTGCTGCCTGGTCATCTTTTTATCTATATGAATTTATTCAGTTGATTAGCTTCTCTATCTACTCTAGGGTTTTATTTAGTTGCTCTTTGTGTGTGTGTGTTAAGATTTCTCTTTGGCACTTTCTTCCTCTTAACCTATTTCCTTGTTGCTGTCTATATTCCCTTGAATTAGGGCCAGAGAATGTAAAAATATTAAAAGAAAAAGGATAATAATAATAGTAAATTTTAGAAGAGGAACCGCTTAAGACCTTGGAAAATGAATAAACTCAATTAAGCAGTGTAAAAAATAAGGGAAAAAAAGTGGAGTACCTATAATGAAATGGGAAACTGAATAGAGAAAAATATACAGAATGAATTAAAAGGCCATAACTGTGAGAGAGGGAATGAGAAAAGAAAAGACAAAAAGAAAATAGTTAAAAAAGGAAAAAAAAACAAACAAACAGGATAGACTAGATAGAAATAAAAACCAGAAAAATTGAAGACAAAACGTAGAGAAGTGCAATGTAAGAACAACAGAAAGTGAAGATAGAAAGAAGGAAGGAAAAGAGATAGTGTTGATGGACAAAATTGGTATACTCAGAAAAGCGGAAATAATGGGAGGGGAAATACAGCAAACAAAAAACAAGCCAGCAGCACCTAATTAAAAAAAAAAGAGAGGGGGGAGAGAAAGAGGAAAGGAAAACAAACAAACAAACAAACAAACAAACACACAAGCAAGCATTCAAACACAAACTAAGGAAAAGCTGCCTTCCCTCTTAGACCCCTGAGGAGCTTCTCAGGCTGCCGGTATTCATCAATCAATTACCCTGTAACCTGCCCTTTGCAGATTTTGAAGCAGGTTTTAGCAAGTAAACTGAGTTGAATTTTTAAAAGTATAACCTTTTTTTTTTTTTTTAAG
>JAQZBX010087769.1:0-12828 GCA_029593785.1 Cabassous unicinctus | reverse complement strand
TCTACAATGTGAACTATGGTCCATGCTTTATGGTAAAATCCCAGGATGTGTTTATCAATCGCAATTAATGTGCCACACTAATAAAGGATGTTTATGTGGGAGGTTGTGGGAGCTGTGGGAGGTGGGGCTTATGGGAATCCCTATAATTTTTGTGCAACATTTATGTAATCTAAGTATCTTTAAAAAATTTTTTCAAAGTGCATGAAAAGGAAAAAAGGAAATAAATAAAAGTGACAAACAGGGTTCCTTTACTGCCACCCTCTCCAAGGACCTTCTATACTGGCCTAAATTCCATTACTGGTTTCTTAGCCCTGGTTTCAGAAGTTAAGCTGGAACAATTCAAAATGTCATGAACAAGCTCACCCAAGAGTCACAGAACAGCAGAATCACAAAGCTTCTTAACAGTAAATACCTAGGCAGGAGAGAGAAACTGAACATCAGCATAAACTCAGTATTAGAATCAGATGCTTGGACATCAGTAAGATATTACAAGACATGCTAAGAAAAAGAAAGATATGACCCAGGCAAAGGAATAATCAAAGTTCCAGACAAGACAAAGGACTTGAAACAGCTAATCAATGAAGTTAATACAAATCTCCAAAATCAAATCATGGAGTTGAAGGACAACATGGCTAAAGATATAAAAAGATATTAAGAAGACACTGGATAAGTGCAAAGAAAAATTTGAAAACTCAGATATAAATATAACGGAGGTATAGGAAAGAAGGACAAAAGAAGTGAGATTAAAAATACAAGAGAGGAACACAACAGCTGATTTGAAATCACAGAAGAATTTGCAGTTTAGAGGAAAGAACAATTGAAATTGAAAAGAGAGAAGGATAAACGGTGAAAAAAATGGAAAAAATTGAGCAAAGTCTCAAGGAGTTAATAATAGCATGAAACACAGTAACATAAGTGTTATGGGAGTTCCAGATGGAGAAGAGAAGGGAAAAGGAGCCGAATGAATATTATTGAGGAAAAAATGGCCAAAAATATCCCAACTCTCTTGAAAGACTTGAATATATGTGTCCGGAAAGCTCAGCATATGCCAATTAGACTAAATCCAAATAAACTTGCCTCAAGACACACAATATTCAGAATGCCAAATGCCAAAGATAAAGAGAAAATTCTGAAAGCAGCAAGGGAAAAGTAAACATCACATGCAAGGGATGTCCAATAAGAGAGTGTGGCTTTCTCTTCAGAAACCTGGAGGTAAAATGGCAGTGCTATGATATAATTAAGGTACTGAAAGAGAAAATCTGCCAGCCAAGAATTCATTATCCATAAAAACTGTTTTTAAAATATGATGGTTAGTTTAAAATATACACAGATAGATAGACACTAAGAGTTCAAAAACAAGAATGCATCTCTGCAGGAAACACTGAAGGGATTTCTGCAGCCAGAAAAGAAAAGAGAGGCTTGGAGGAGAGTTTATGAGTGAAGTGTACCAGATAGGATATCCAGAAAGGTAAGAAGAGGACAAAAAAAAGAGCTGACATATGAAAGCCAAAGAACAAAATAGCCGAATTAATTAATGCCTTTACAAGAATAACATTGAACTTTAAAAGACTAACGTTCCCTATCAAAAGACAGGCTAACAGAACAGATAAGACAACTTGAGCCATCAATATGATGTCTTCGGGAGACCACCTCAGACCCAAGGATGCAAATAGACTGAAATGGAAAGTTGGAAAAAGATATTTCATGCAAATTATATCCAAAAGAGAGCAGGGTAGGTATACTGGTGACAGACAAAGCAGGCTTTAAATGCAAAGAAGTGATAAGAGATACAGAAGGTCATCAGGAACAATCCAAATGGAAGGAGAATCAATCATAAATATCTATGCACCTAACAAGGGTGCCCCAAAATATATGAGGCAAACTTTGGCAAAACTGAAAGAGAAATCTCTACACTCATAGATGGAGACTTCAACACACCACTGACACCAATAGATAGAACAACTAGATAGAAGATAACAAAGATACAGAGAACTCAATGTGATAAACGAGCTGGACTTGACATATACAGAACAATTTACCCTGCATCAGCAGATTATACATTCTTCTCAAGTGCCTATGAATCTTTCTCAAGGAGAGATGACATATTGGGCCATAACACAGCTCTTAATAAATTTAAGAAGACTAAAATTATACAAAGTACCTTCTCTGATCATAATGGAAAGAAGTTGGAAATCAATAATAGGTGGGAAATGGAAATTTTGCAATACATGGAGTCTAAACAACACATTCCTAAACAATCAGTGTGGAAAAGATGAAATTGCAAGGAAATGAGTAAATATATTCAGATGAATGAAAATTAGATCACAATTTATCAAAATTTATGGGATAGAGTGAGGGCTGTGCTGGGAGGGAAATTTATAGCTTTAAATGCCAATATTAAAAAAGAAAAAATCATTTTCAGTCCTTGGGAATTGTCCTGAATGACATTACAATGACAGATACAGGCCATTACATATCTTGCCATAACTTATAAAAATATGCAGGAAAGAGTGCAAACTACAATGTAAACTATAATCCATGCTTAGGGGCAATGCTCCAAAATGTGTTCAATTATAATAAATCTACTGCACTAAGGAAGCATGTTGTTAAATTACAAAAATGTGGGAGGTGTAGGGAGCAGGGCATATGGGAATCTCCTATATATTTTATGTAACATTTATATTATCTAAGTATCTTTAAAAGAAATGAAAAATGTATTTTAAAAAATAGCTAAAATCAAAGACCTACCTGAAGACCTGGAGAAACTAGAGAAAGAATAACAAAAAATCCCAAACAAGCAGAAAGAAAGAAATAACAGGGGGATCATGGGAACATGGCCAATGTGTTAAGAAGAGAAGGTTCAGCTCTCACCAAAACAATGGAGAAAGAGGCAGAAGCTGCCTTGTACCTGCTTTGGGGTACAGTAAACCAGGACACAGCTTCATAACTCCCAAGAGAGTGTGGGTCAAGGAGATGAAGAAGCCAAAACAAGTAATCATGAGTTATTAAATATCCCAATTACTGGGAAGGACTCCCCTCCCCCACCCCTGAGAAATTAACTCAGAATAAAACTCCTGGTGAATTTTATCTAACTGAGAGGAGAGCAGATGTCTTTTTCCCTGTCAGCTCCTTTGGCTATATATAGAGTGGGAAGGTGCTTTGAGTCATCTAGGAGTGTCTTGTACAGATAGGGACTCCAGGGGAAAGTCATGGGTTCCTCACCTCGGTGAAAGGAAGCAGCACAACTACCCCACCCTCAAGGCAGATAGGATAGGTGGAGCCACTGACTCCCTGATCCAAACAGGAGGGTGATGACTGATTCCCTGTGAGGAAGAAGGGTCTGAGAGGGTGCATAGTGATTTCTTTGTGGTGAGTTTAGCCAGTTGGGCACCCCTTGAATATTGAAAGGAACTCTGACTTGACAGGGTGAGGGGATGGGGATCACCTAAGGCAGACTATCATGAACAGCTACATAGGTAAAGAGTGGAATTACATCAGAAAGGAGGCAGAGACAGGTGGCTGATCAGCAAGAATCTGGCAACTTCAGCGAATCTAAATTACCAGAGGGAAAAAGGGCAGAACGTGGAAAAACTAATCAGAGATGTCCAAACAAATATAATGAATCAGCTTAAAGGAAGAGATTAAGGATATTAAGAAGAAACTGGGAGGGGACACTGAAGAAAGTATAAACATAAATTAAAGTTAATGGATATGATGGTGATGAATGGCACAAAACAAGTAATCAGAAATAAAATGGAAGCACATGACAACAGCTGTGAACATGCAGGGGAAAGAATCTCTGATGTGGAAGACAGTAAAACTGAAATCAGATAAAAGACCAGATAGATAAAAAGATAGAAGAAATTCAGCAGGGCCTCGGGGATCTGAATGACAACACAAAATGCACAAACACACACATTATAGGCATCCAAGAGGGAGAAGAGAAGGGAAAGTGGACAGAAGATGTGTTGGAGGAAATAATGGCTGAAAATCATCAAAATCCTATTGAAGGACAAGGACATACATGTCCAGGAAGCACATCACACCCCAAACAGTATAAATCCTAACAGTCCTTCTCCAAGACATATAGTTGTCAAATTTTCCAATGCTCAAGACAAAAGAGAGAATATTGAATGCCGCAAGAGAAAAGAGAATGATAACAAACAAGGGAAGCTCAATAAATTAAGTGATGACTTTTCATCTGAAACAATGGTGGAAAGGAGGCTGTGATATAACATAAGGTACAAAAAGAAAAAAAATCTTCCAGCCAAGAATTCTCTATGCAGCAAAGCTGGTTTTCAAAAATGATGGAGGTTTCAAAATATTCACAGATAAACAGAAATTAAGAGAGTAGGTAAATAAGAAGCCTGCAATTCAAGAAGTACTAAAGGGAGTCTGCAGGTCAAATGGAAAACACAAAAGAGACAGAATTGGACACGAGTGGAAGAACAACTAAAATGATAAAAAGAGAAATAAAAATAACATATGGCATGCATAAACCTAAGGAAAATATGGTTAATGTAAGTAATTCCTTGAAAGTAATAGCATTGAATGTTAATGGATTAAACTCACCAGTCAAGAGACACAGATTGGCAGAATAGATAAGGAAATATGACCCATCTATATGATGTCTACAAGAAACCCATGTTAAACCCAGGGATGCAAGGAAGCTGAAAGTGAATGGTTGGAAAAGAATTTTACAATCAAACAATAACCAAAAAAGGGCAGGAGTAGCTATACTAATATATTACAAAATAGAGTTTAAATACAAAACTATTGTAAGAGACAAAGAAGTACACTATATATTAATAATAGAGGTAAACTATCAAGAAGAAAGAACAATCATAAACTTTTATGCACCTAACCAGGTCACCTCAAAATACACAAGGTAAACATTGGAAAAACTAAGTGTAGAAATAGATGTCTTTACAATTATAGTGGGAGATTTTAATACAACATTATCACCACTACAAAGAATATCTTGACAGAGAATCAATAAAGAAACAAGGAGTTTGAATAAAACACTAAAGGACCTGGACCTAATAGACATATAGAGAACATTTCATGCAAATACTGGAGGATAAGCATTCTCTTCGATTGCACATGGATCATTATCCAGGATAGACCACATGCTAAGCCACAGAACACTCAAGGAATTCAGGAATATTTAAATTATAAAAATTAATTTCTGAGAGGCAAGATGGCATCAGATTAGGAGGGCACTCACTAACTCACTCTCTGAGGATGGCTGATTGGGGACAGGATCCTGCCTGAGGGGTCTGTGCTGGGGCCACATGGAATGAGAACTTTGGGGACATCAATCTGGAGGGAGCTGGATGGTGAGGTGGATTGTTCAGGAAAGATTCATGCTGCTAGCTTGTCTTTTCTGTCCTGTGCTGCTTCTTCTGAGATTTTCCATTCTCGGTCTATATTGATTTTGTCTCCCAATGCTATCTTTTCCTCCCTTCATCTTTCTGCCTTCTGTTTTATGTTGTGGTTCTTACATACCACCTTTTTTCATTAGCCCACAAATTAAGAGTGAAATTTATTTCCTATCTGTTCTGTTTCCTTCATTTTTTATTATTATTAACTTCCCCCTTTCAGCCCTTTCTTTACTCTTTCTCTCTCTACTCATCATTCGGCCTTCTAAATCATTATATATATTTTCCTCTATTTGGTTTCTCTGTCCATTTTAGGTACTCTACTTTTTTTCCTATTACTCTACACTGCATACATGAGTTAAATATTCATTTTACTAAGTCTTATATGGCCTCTCTTCTAACTTTTATCAATATTACTATTATCATTCCTTTCTTACATCTTTTGATTCCTCTGGCCCTAATCTTTTGCCTTCAAGGTAATATAGAAAGAAGCAAGGAAATAAAATAAGAAGATTAAAGTCTCAAAGAGAAAACTTAAAACACACGCAGAACACCAGCTAAATAGAACTCTAGAGCAAAGAGAGAAGCTAATCAACTGAATAAACCCCTCAAGATAAAATGGGGACTACAGGGCAATATAAAATTACAAACCACACTGAGAAACAGGAAGAAATGGACAAGTCAAATGAACAAACTAAAAATCAGGAAGAGATGAAGAACATCAAAAACTAATTAAAGCTTTCCAAACAAATACCATGGACCAACTTAATGAAGTGATGGAAGAGATTAAGGATATTAGAAGACTCTAATATCCTATTAGAACATACAGAAGAAATTGTAAACATACATAAAAATATAACAGATATGTTGGTGATGAATGGTATAACCCAAGAAATCAGAAAGATGCCAGATTCATATAACAGCAGATCGGAACAGGCCAAACAAAGAATTAGTGATGTGAAAGACAATACATCTGAAATCAAACAACTAGTGGAACAGATGAAAAGATAGAAGACATCCACCAGGGATATAAGTGACAACACAAAATGTACAAACATACACATTATAGGCATCCCAGAAGAAGAGAAGGGAAAGGGAAAAGAAGGAGTGTTGAAGTAAATAATGGCTGAAAACTTCCCAACCCTATTGAGAGATGGATGTGCAGACCCAGGAAGCACAGCACAACCCAAAGAGTATAAATTCCTACAGTCCAACTCCAAGACATATACTTGTCAAAAGGTTCAATGCTCAAGACAAAGAAAAAATGCTTAAGGCAGCAAGAGAAAATAGAACCATCACATAAAAGGTAAGCACAATAAGATTAACTGCTGATTTCTCATCTGAAACCATGGAGGCAAGAAGACAGTGGTTTGACATAGTCAAAGTACTAAAAGAAAAATCTTCAAGCCATGAATTCTCTATCCAGAAAAACTGGCATTGAAATAAGATGGAGAGTTCAAAATATTCACAGATAAACAGAAATTAAGAGAGCATGCCAATAAGAAACCTGCACTTCAAATATACTAAAGGAAGCTCTACAATTTGAAAGGAAAAAACAGGGCAGACAGAGTTGGAGGAGAGTGTAAGAACAACTAAAAGGACAAAAAGAGAAACAAAAATAACATATGACATACATAAACCCAGCGAAAATATTGCTGATATAAGAAATACATTGCGAGTAATGACACTGAATGTTAATGGATTAAACTCATCACATGAGAGACACAGATTGGCAGAATGGAAAAGGAAATATGATCCATCTATATGCTGTCTACAATAAACCCACCTTTGAACCAGGGATTAAAGTAGGCTGAAAGTGAATGGCTGGAAAATAATTTTACAAGCAAACAAGAGGCAAAAACAGGCAAGAGAAGCTATCCTAAAATCAGACAAAATGGATTTTAAATGCAAAACTATTGTAAGAGCCAAATATGGACACTATATATTTATAAAAGGGGTAATCTTTCAGGAAGAGAGAAAAATCATAAATATTTATGCACCTAATTGGGGTGCCTCAAAATACATGAGGAAAACTCTGGAAAAACTAAGTGGAGAAATAAATGTCTCTACACTTAGAGTGGGGGACTTTAATTCACCATTGTCACCATTAGACAGAACATCTAGACAGAGAACCAAAAAAGAACAAAGACTGAATAATACATTAGAGGACCTGGACCTAATAGACATTTACAGAAATCTACACACAAATACAGGAGGATTTACATTCTTCTTGAATGCACATGGATCATACTTCAAGATAGATCACATGAAAGGCCACAGAACAACACTCAATGAAATCAGAAAGATTGAGATTATTCAAGGTAATTTCTATGACCACAATGGAATGAAATTGAAAATCACTAAGGGCCAGAGAAACAGATTAGGCACAAAGTTATGGAAGTTAAACAATACACTCTTGGACAAACAGTGGGTCAAGGAGGAAATCTCAAAAGAAATCAGTAACTACCTCGAAACTAATGAAAATGACAACACAACATATCAAAACCTATGGGCTGCAGCCAAAGCTTTCCAGAGAGGGAAGTTCATAGCCATAAATACATATATTAAAAAAGAACAAAGAGCTAAAATTGAAGACATAACTGCACACTTGGATGAATTAGAAAAACAACAACAAACTAAACCTACAGGAAGTAGAAAGAAGGAAATAACAAAGATTAGAGTAGAAATAAATGAAATAGAGAATAAGAAAGCACTAGAAAAAATAAAATGTAAAGCTGGTTCTTCAAGAAGATCAATAAAATTGACATCCCCTTAGCCAAACTAACAAAGAAAAAAAGAGAACAGATACAAATACACAAAATAAGAAATGAGCAAGGGGATATCACTACTGACCCCACAGAAATAAAGAGTATTATAAGAGGATACATTGAAAAATTAAATGCCAATGAGAATGATACTTAAGAGAAAATGGACAAATTTCTAGAAACTCACAAACAGCCTACATTGATGAAAGAAGAAATTGATGAACTCAACAGTCCAATTACAAGTAAAAAGATAGACTCAGTTATCAAAAACCTCCAAACTAAGAAGAGGTCAGGACAAGATGGCTCCACAGCAGAATTCTATGAAACAGTCTGGAAAGAGCTAACACCAGTCCTGCTTAAGCTCTTCCAAAATATAGAAGTATAAGGACTATTAAATCATTCTAGGATGCCAATATTACCCTAATACCAAGACCAAACAAAGATACCACAAGAAATGAAAATTACAGACCAATTTCTCTAATGAATCTAGATGCGGAAATCCCCAACAAAATACTTCCTAATCACATTCAACAACATATCAAAAGGATTATACACCATGACCAAGTGGGTTTCCTCCCGGGTATGCAAGGATGGTACAATATAAGAAAATCCATCAATGTAATACACGACATAAACAGATTAAAAGAAAAAAATCACATGATCATCACTACAGTTGCAGAAAAAACATTCAACAAAATACAGCACACTTTCCTGATTAAAAAAAAACACTAAAAATGATAGGAATACAAGGATACTTTCTGGATATGATAAATGGTATATATGAAAAATCCAGATCTAACATCTTCTTCAATGGTGAAATCCTAAAATTTTCACTCTAAAATTGGGATCAAGACAAAGATGTCTACATTCACTGCCTCTATATAACATTGTCTTAGAAGTATTTACTCAAGCACTGAGACAAGAAAAAGATATGAAAGGCATCCAAATTGGAAAAGAAGAAGTAAAAATTTCACTATTTGCATATGACATGAACCTACACATAGAAAGCCCTGTGAAATCTACAACAAAACTTTTAGAGCTTATAAATGAGTTCAGCAATGTTGCAGGTTATAAGATCAATGTATAAAAAATCAGTAGCATTTCTGTACCTGAATAATGAGCAATCTGAGTAGGAAATCAAGAAAAAATCTCAATTGCATCAGCAACTAAAAGAGTAAAACACATAGGAATAAATTTAATGAAAGATGTAAATGACTTATATGCAGAAAACTACAAAACACTGATAAAGGAAATAAAAGAAGACTTAAAAGGAAGGATATTTCATGTTCATGAATAGGAAGACTAAACATCATTAAGATGTCTATCTTCCCCAAACTTATCTACAGATTAAATGCAATTCCAATAAAAGTCACCACAGCATTTTATTTTTTACTGGATTGGAGAAACAAACTATGAAATTTATTTGGAAGGGCAAGAGGCCCAAAATAGTGAAAGACATATCAAAAAAGAAAAACAGGGAGGCAGGTGTGGCTTGATCGATGGAGTTCCCATTTACCATATGGGAGGCCCTGGGTTCGCTTCCTGGGGCCTCCTTGTGAGGGCGGGCTGGCCTGCGTGGCATGGTGGGCTGATGCAGCAAGATCTCACAGCAGGAAGTGGGTGTGGCTCAATCGATGGCGCTCCCATTTGCCATATAGGAGGCCCCGGGTTCACTTCCCAGGGCCTCCTTGTGAGAGCAGGCCGGCTGCACGGCATGGTGGGCTGATGCAGCAGGACCTCACAGCAAGGGGGAGATAAGCAGACACAGAAGAAGTGCACAGCGAATGGACACAGAGGGCATGGGCAGCGGGGGGGGGGGATAAATAAATAAATAAATAAATCTTTAAAAAAGAAAAAAGAAAAACAGAATTGGAGGAATCACACTACCTGACTTTAAAACATACCACAAAGCTACAGTGGTCAAAACTGCATGGCAATGGCACAAAGTTAGACATACTGTCCAATGGAACTGAATTAACAGTTCTGAAATATATTCTCACATATAGAGTCAACTGATATTTGATGAGGTAACCAAGCCCATTCAACTAGGAGACAATAGCCTCTTCAACAAATGGTGCTTGGAGAACTGGATATCTATATTCAAAAGAATGTGAGAGAAACACCATCTCACACCTTATACAAAAATCAACTCATGATTGTTCAAGGATCTAAATATAAGAGCCAAGATGATAAAAACCTTCAAAGATACTGTAGGGAAGCATCTACATGATCTTGTATTAGGGAATGGTTTCATGAACTTTGCACACAAAGTATGAGCAATGAAATTAAAAAAAAATAGATAAAAAACTTTTGCACATCAAAGGAATTTGTCAAGAAAGTGTAAAGGGAGCCTACTCAATGGGAAAAACTATTTGGTAACCACATATCTGATAGGGGCCTAATATCCAGCATATATAAAGAAATCCTACACCTCAAAAAGAAAAAGACAAACATCCCGTTTAAAAAATGGTCCAGTAATTTGATCAGACACTTCTCCAAAGAAGAAATACAAATGGCTACAAAGCACATGAAAAGATGCTCAACATCATTAGCTTTTTGAGAAATGCAAATCAGAACTACAATGAGATGTTACTTTTCACCCATGATACTGGCAGCTATTAAATAAACAGAGGGCTACAAGTGTTGGAAAGTATGTGGAGGAATGGGAACCATCATTCTCTGCCATTGGCAATGTAGAATGCTGAAGCCACTGTGGAGAACAGTTTGGTGGTTCCTTAGAAAACTAACTATAGAACTGCCATATGATCCAGCAATTCCACTGCTGGGTATATACCCCAAAAAACTGAAAGCAAGGACAGAAACTGATATATGCACACCAATGTTCATTATTCACTACTCACTATTCACTATTCACTATAGCCAGAAGTCATAATAAACCCAAATGCCCTTCAACAGATGAATGGATAAACAAATTGTAGCATACATATACAATGGAATATTATTCAACTGTAAGAAGGAATACAGTCTTAACACACATGATAACATTGATGAATCTTGAGAACTTTGTATTGAGTGAAGCAAACCAGTCACTGAAGGACAAATATTACATGACCTCATTGATATGAGTTAAGCAAATTGAGCAACCTCACAGTGGTAATGTCTTGAAGACAGGATTACAGGAAGTAGAAAGGGAGAAGATACTGTGAGTCAATGCCCATATGAGCAAAATCTATGATAATATGGAAGTCTGTGGTTGTACAGTGGAGGAGTATGACAGTAAAGTAATGATACTGTTGAGTTGGTTGGTGCTTATTTGTCAGAGGGTTTGGTTTGGGAGGGTGAGTTGGAGTGACCATGTAGCTGGGAAGAGTTTTGGTGGAGGGAGTAATTGAACACTGGGTATTGATGGGTCCATGGTTGAAAGTATAATGTTGGGAATGCTCTTTTGACAATATGGCAAGTGAGGTTTGCTAGTTTGGGGTGTTGGATGTGGGGAGCATTCGGGACAGGGCACAACTGGGGCAGGCTTCTAGAGAGAGTGTGTGTTCTTCTTGCCATAGTGTGTTATACCAGTGGGTGGAGATCCACAAAATGAGCGGCAAGTTGGTAGACTCCCATCCTGGGGAGGCCTGCAATGTTCTCAAATAGAGGGGCAGGAGTCTCATAAGAGCATTGTTGGTGACAGACCCGTGTGTCAAGCCCTCAGTGTTGTTGCAAGTAACTATGAATCTGGTGCAAGGAGTGTAACTGGGTGGGTGTCATGGGTTCCGAGGGGAGGAGGATGGAGGAATAGAATAGATGGAAGAGTCAGGATTTTGGGGCAAATGGAACTGTTCTACGTGATCTTGCCATGATGGATAGAGGCCATATTGAGTTGCATCAAAGTTTATAAAAGTGTATGGTCCAAAATGTAAGCCATAATGTAAACCATTGACCATATTTGGTAGCTATGTTTTAATATTTGTTTATCAGTTGTAACAAATGTACCATCCACATATAAAAGGTTATTAATAGGGGAAGGGGAGAAGTGGGGGGATTTGGGATATATGGTAGTCCCTTGTATTCAGTATGTGACTTTTCTGTAAACTAAAACTTCTTTAAGGACAAAATGAAAAAAGTAAGACACGGGGGAATAAATGGAAGAAAATGTGATTTTACATATAGGACAACAGATCTTACAGTGATGAAAGGAAAAGTGTTTTTAAAAATTTTAAATATTTCATTATTTTCTATTATCCCCAATTTTTTTTATTTAAATATTTTCTTTTTGTATTTTACTTATTTTATTAAAAACTATCATTATTATTTCATTTTCTTAATTGTATTTGCTAGTTTTGTGGCTTTCTATTGAAGAAGTTTTGGATTGCAGAAGGCTATAACTGTGACAGGGAAGACTCTTTCATGTGGGTTGTCAGTGTAGAGGGTACATGGGAGGAAGCTCAGCTGGGCATATATATAAAGCATACAAATGTGTTCAAAAGTTCATGGGGCATTGTCATGGTGGGTGGTGATTCACACAATAACTGAAGGAATATCAAATTCCCATCCTAGGGAGCTCTTTTAATGGATCAGTAAAAATTCCCCAAGTACAGGGGCAATAGCTAATGAAGGAGGATGGTCCATTGATGGTCTCTTGATATTGATGACTGTGTGTGTAACTTTACTCTTGAAATTGAAACTTAGCCTAGTATTACAGGGTGCCTAGTTTTATATGGCCTTTC
>JAQZBX010087768.1:0-12820 GCA_029593785.1 Cabassous unicinctus | reverse complement strand
AAATCTTTAAAAAAAAAAAAAAAAGAGTTTATCAAGCTTTCTTGTCTGATTCAGAGAATTTGTCCTAAAAGCTGTGGCCTGTGGTTGTTGCTTCAGTTGATCTATGAATCCTCGGAAATTGTATACAGAGCATCAGGTGGACTGCATCTGTGTATTTTGGGAGGAAGGTTCTTAGAGTGATCCAAAACTCATAAACATTGACCTAACTCCTCCTTAGTTTGTAACATGAGGTATATTTCCCCGCTTGCAAGAATTCAAGCTCAAGTCAGCAAGCATTCTCAGTTGAACCTCTGCACTAGTTTCTTAATGCATCCACCCTTACCATCTCTGCTCTCCTTCCTTTCCATTCTCCACATAGCTGTGGAGTGAGCTTTTCAAAATGCAAACTATGTCTCTCTGTCTCTCCTCTCTCGCGCGCGCGCGCTCTCTCTCACACACACACACACACACAGCACTTGAAGCCCTTCAATAGCTTCCATTGCTCTTAGGATAAAGACAAAACTAGGTAAAGGGTTTTGTGTGGTCTGACCCTGCCCACCACGCCGCCCTTACCTTGCATTACTCCCCGCCCCCAGCCCCTCCGCACTAACCATCCTGGCCTACTCTGAACTCCTTATATTCCCCCACAGCCCCTCAGTGCAGACAGCCTTTGCCGATGCTGTTTCACCTGGATTGCTCTTTCCCCACCCTCAAGTGCATTTCCTCAGTATCCTTTCTCCAGCCTCTCTGATTAGAGCATATCCCTCTTTTACAGAGACCTGGGTAGCTCTCTTTTGTAGCACTTGTTACCACTCCTTGTGATTTTCTCTAAGTATCTGTCACCCTCACTAGACTCTAAGTTCCATGAAGGCAGACACTGTCTGGGACTCACCTTTATATGCCCAGGGTCCAGCACAGAACCTGGCATAGAGTAGGCTTGCTGCACCTGTTTATGATCGCGTGAGTTAGCGAGAATCCTCTCCATTTAGAGAAGAGGACGTTAAGGTGCACAGAGACTAGGAAAGAGCCAAAGTTCACATAACTGGTGGGTGGTGAAACTGGGCTCTGAACCCAGATATGACTTCAAAACCCTGCTCTTAACCACTGTAACAGTAACAACAGCCACCATTTTATCCGGCACTTGTTATATGCCAGGGACAGTGCTAAGCCTTGTAAATTTAAAATCCCATTTTATCTTCTTATCTCTAGTCTTCATTTTCCATATGAGGAAACTAAAGCTGTGAGAAGTTAAGTAACTTATCCAAGCCACACAGTCAATGGTGGAGCTGAGATTCAAACTCAAACAGTTTTATTCCAGAACCTGCTGACCTGCCTCTTCTTCTGCCTGGTCCACTCAGGGCAATTTCGTTTAGTCAGCTTTCTTTCCTAATGGAGCTAAGTGGCTGGTGATCAGGCCCAGGGGCCTTAGCCTCCCTGCAGTGTTTGGATATTATCTCTAATTGCTCATCTGGGGATTCCTGGCAGTGTGGGGGCATATGTGGTTTAAGCTGGCCTTCCTTTAATCCAAACATTTAACCTTCTTTCTTTTGGATTTGAAGGAAGAGGGTAAGGAACAGGGTGGGCCTCCTGCCTCCACTTCCGTAAATGGGAATGGAGGTGAAGGGGGATGGGCAGTAATGCCATTCTGAATTGCAGAAGGAAGTTAGATGGGGATGAAGCAGGGGAGACTGGGACCTCTGTAGCAGAGGGTGGAGCTGAGCAGGGAGGGTGACTCAAGAGGGAGGGTTGAGGAATCACCCCCGGGTTAGTTAGGAGAATATTCCCTACCAGTAACGGAAACTCAAACTATCAGTGGCTTACCTAAGTAAGGACTTAATTTTTTTCACATGTCAAGAAGTCTGGAGCTAGGAAACCCAGAGCAAGTGCAGCTCTAAAGAGATAAAACCAAGGAGTCAGACTCTTTCTGCTCCACTATCCCTTAAACATTGATTTTCATCCTTTTGGTCATGTTTCTTGTTCCTGATGGATTGACTGCAACAAATGGAAATGCCACCATATGACCCTAGTCTACCCCTTTCCTGGCTCCTGATTCTTGGGTTTGGAAGTACCTGTTACCTGGAGGTTTCAGGAACCCGTGAGAGTCCCCATCCTCCTGGAAAATGAGAAAGGTCTTTCTTCTAACTAATTTTATTATAGTTCTGTTCATGTATGGTCTCTCTTCTTAAGATGTTGCTCACAGTAAGGTAGCTTTAAAAACAGAGAGGTTATAAATGACCCTGTTTCATTTGAAGAAAAGCTTCTTTGTGCTTAGGTCTTTGCTGAGATTTTCCAAAAAGAATAGACCTGGAGACTGGTAGCATGGATAATCCAAAACAGAGGTCCCCTCAGGAGTTATGAGTCAGAGAATCTTAATCAGGATTTAAAATTAATAGTTAATACAAAGCTACAATAATCAAGGCAGGGTGGCATAAGGAAAAACATGTAAATCAGTGGAATAGAATTGAGAATCTGGAAATAAACCCATACATTTATGACCAACTGATTTTTTTTTTTGACAAGGGTTCTGAAATCATTCGATGGAAAAGAATAGTGTCTTTCACAAATGGAGCTAGAGCAACTGGATATATACGTGCAAAAGAATGAATTGGGACCTCAACCTCATACTATATACAAAAATTAACTCAAAATTGATAAAAGACCTAAATGTAAGAGCTAAAATTATATAAAACTCCTAGAAGAAAACTTAGGAGTAAAATTTCTTGTCCTTGAGTTAGGCAATAATTTCTTAGATGTGACAGCAAAAAGCTCAAGCAAAAACAATATTAAAATATTGGACAGGTTGGACTTCACAAAATTTTAAATGTTTGTGCTCCAAAGGACACAACCAAGAAAGTAAAATGGCAACCCACTGAATGGGAGGAAATATTTGCAGATAATATATCAGATAAGAAAATTGTATCCAGAATATATATAGAACTCTTATGACTCAACATAAAAAGACAACCCAATTTAAAAAACAGGCAAAGCAGTTGAACAGATAATTCTCCAAAGAAAGTATACAGATGGGCAATAAGCAAATGAAAAGATGCATTATTAGTCATTAGGGAAATACAAGTCAAAACCACAATGAGATACCACTTCACACACACTAGGATGCCTATAATCTTTATAATCTTTTTAGACAGATAATAACAAGTGTTGGCAAGGAGATGGCGGAAATTGGCACCCTCATACATTGCTGGTGGGGATGTAAAATGATGAAGCTGCATTGGAAAATAGTTTGGCAGCTCCTCAAAATGCATAACATAGAATTACCATATGACCTAACAATTTCACTCCTAAGTTTATATTTAAGAGAAATGAAAACGTGTCTACACGAAATCTTGTACATGCTTGTTCATAGCAACATTACTCATAATAGCCAAAATGTGGAAGCAAACCAGTGTCTATCAATGGATGAATGGATAAACAAAATTAGTACATCTATACAATGGAGTATTATTCAGTCATAAAAAGGAATGAAGTAGTGATGCATGCTACAACATGGATGAATCTTGAAAACATTATGCTAAGTGAATGAAGCCAGTCACAAAAGACCTTATATTGTATGATTCCATTTATGTGAAACATCCAGAATAAGCAAATCCATAGATACAGAAAGTAGATAACTGGTTGCCAGGGACTGGTTGGTGGTGGCAGTGGTGGTGAATGGGGAGTAACTGCTTAATGGGTATGGAGTTTTATTGTGGGGTGAAGAAAAATGTTTTAAAACTAGAAAGCAGTGGCAGTTGTACAATATTATAAATGTATTATACCACTGAACTGTATACTTTAAATGGATGACTTCTGGTGCATGAAATATATCTCAATAAAGGTTTAAAAAGCTAATAATATCTACAATGCAAACAAAAACAAAAAGCCCTCCACATAAGCAGTCAAATTATATTTACTGCTCAGATAGCCAAATTCTTCAAAAATACTTATTTGGTGCCTCCTTTTCATTAACTCTATAAAGATTTGACTGCCTTCTTTGTGTCAGGTAGGCTGTATGGTCTTAAAGAAAAAGATGCCTGGGCCCAGCTTTGCCCCCAGATTTTTACCCTTCCGCTAAGGTGGAGTGCCTGGGGAACAGCAGCTGTCCCTGGGCCTGGCTTCACTTGCTTTTTCCCTGGTTTGGAAAGGTGTCAGGCTCCAGGATATTTCTGTTGCTTTAGTCAGCACAGAGCAAGGAGGACCTTGACTATAGTTTCAGGGCCTTAAGCTTCACCTCGTGCTCCAAATCCACGAAAGAGCAGCTGAGAATGGGCTAGCTGTGCCACCAATTGCTTCTCTGCCATTGTTAATCCCTTTAATTCTGCTGTCCGTAAGCATCCCTCCTTTCACACTGTCCTGTTGCCCACTTGTGATGTGACTGAACAAGTGGTTTGGGCTTTGAAAGGTGATTCTTAGAGATACCTCAAGTGACCCAACCCTTGGCTCGCTGGGATGCTTTCCATGTTCGTTACTGTGGGGCACCAGAGCTCTTCTCTGGGCTAACACTTTCCAGTCGAGCCTGGCCTAAAGAGACTCCCACCGACCTAAAGAGATCCTGGCCTGGCTGCCAGGGTCGTTAGGGAGAGCAGCCTATCATTGCTAAGTGAACACACTGAGAAACCTCCAGTACTCTTTGGCTTTTACAAAAGAATGTATGTGCGGACACTTGAAGAGTTATTATAATCCTTTCAAGTTTAAAGCATGGCACAACTAGCTTTGTGATGATTACATATAGATTATATACTATGTTTCTGCTTTGCTCTGTCCTTGCCTGGTCAAGATATTGTAATTTTATTTAAAAACTCTTCAGTACCTCTCTTAAACTGATTTTAATGGCAAAAAAAAAAAAAAAATTATGAGCCACTTTCCATTCTATATGTGCTGTCTCCAAAAAGCCCCACAATTAAACTAATTCTGATTTTTCCCTCTCCCCAGAATGGTTGATGAATTTATTAATGTTCTAAGGTACTCATTACATTTACAAAAGAATATTTCCCAATAGCATGTGGAGGGAGAAATCCAGCTGTGTTTTGGGAGGGCAAAGGGGAGTGTTAACCTGCCATTGCTGTCGTGCGGTCCTGCAGAGCGTCAGAGCTTCTTCTCCCATCCTGGGCTCTCCCCTTGATACTGTAGGAAAGGGAGTAGCAGGAAATGGAATCTGCCCGGGTCATGGGATTTTTGAAAGAAACAAAGCATGATCTGATGAAGAGCAGGTTAATCCTGCTATTTCATTTCCCTTTCAGAAAGGGTGGGGGCAGGATTGTGATATGAAGTATTTGGTTTCACATCTGTTCCAGGAATTATCCTCGGCATAAATCCATTTTTCTTTAAAGCATCCTAAAGCATCCCGGGGAACTCCTCCTCCTGCCCTCCCTCCCTCCCCCACAGTTTATTTCATGGCCACTGAGCAGCTGACAGACTCCCAGCTTGATCATCTTGTCATTGCTACAGAAAGAGGGAATCTCTCGGACTTGGAAGTCAGAATTTCTGTGGATTAGTGGTTATCAGTCTTGTCCTCTGCTCTCCATGAAGGGTTTAGGATAAATAGTAAGTAGCATACCAGCGGTGTGGTATAAAGAGGACCTAACTTGAAATCCAAATTTGTTCTCTTTTCCATTTTGCTACTATTTGTGTCCTCTTGAGCAAGTCACCAAACCTCTTTGATCCGCAGGGCCCTCACCTATAAACTTAGGGCAAATGTTTCCCAAAGTGTGTTCTGTAAAAGATAAGTCTTTGCAGTCAAATGAATTTGAGAAATGCTATTGACCTCATGCCACTTCTTAGAGAGCCATAACAGGTTAGCATATTAAAGGCTCTGAGGAGTCTTTCTGTAAAGAAACTTGTTTTTAACTCAGCATTTCTCTGACTTGGAACTGTTTTTCCTTTAACACTGATTAATTAACATCTTGACATGTTGAGGAATGAGGTCCAACTCCAAAATGCTACAGATCTATAATGTCACATGCAGTGCTTACCAACCTCAATTTAAAGTAACTTTTCAATGCGAATAGTCTCACTGTCCTGATTTTGTGATAATCAGGGTAGGCTAAACATTCGCTATATTAGAAACCATGCATGTGTCCCCAGACCTAGTTTTTCTCCCTAGGTGTGGTTTTTAGAATGCTGGTGATAAACTAAGACTGATTTATTATATGACCATCCTGTATGGGAAGAGATTGTAACTTTAGGTATCTTTGGTCAACCTTAAGAGATATAACAGGGGGATGGATGTGGCTTGGGTGGTTGGGCATCCATCTCCCATATGGAGGGACATGGGTTCGATCCCCGGGACCTCCCGGTAAAAATTTAAAAAAAGGAAAATATAGAAGGCATGTGGGCCACCTAGCCCCGTGCGCAGGTGCGCTGCCAGGCCTTGTGAGTGAGTGAGCCGCCAGGCCCCACAAGCCACACGGCAAGATGATGATGTAGTAGGAGAGTTAAGGGAGAGCCACGGCGAGATGCGCCGAGAAACCAGGAACTAAGATGGTGCAGGTGGTAGGACACCTCTCTCCCACATTGGAGGTTCCAAGGATCAAATCCCAGTGAAGGCAGGAGAAAGATGAGAAGAGAGGGCAAGAAACGGACACAGAGTTGCCCAGAGAATGGACACAGAAACAACAAAAATGGGGTGTGGGGTGGTAAAAATGGATAAAAGTAAATAAATAAATAAATAAATCCTTAAAAAAAAGTGTATAGGGAAGGAAGATACGGACTATGGTTGGTGGTGATACTTTGACGATGCTTTTTCATGATTTGTTAACAAATATTTCACAAAAATGTAGGGTGTATGTGAGGGGGGTGATGTGTGGAAGCCCTGTATGATGTTATGCATGTTTGTTTTGTAAGTTCATGATGTTTACTGAACACTTATAGTTTATGTATGTTCATGTAGGAATGATATACTTCAATAAATTGTTTAAAAATTTTTTTTTAAAAAGAACTTTTCAAACTTCAAATCTCATTCTTAGGGAAAAAGAAAAATCATTTCATATGCAGGAAGGTGACTTGTAGTTTAAAAATCTAAATTTAAGAGTCAAAGCAATTATTCAGGCCAACACAGACTTGTAACTAGAGCTTTGAAAGAGTTTTCTGGAGCCTCTCTTTTCTACCTCCACCTTTCAGATGTTTAGCATTCTCATGTGGCCTTTGGGTGCATGGTGGAAGTTTTCTACAAATAATTACTTACGGTCAGCACAATATTAGATATACTTAAGGAATAACTAAATAAATCACAAGATCCCTAACCTATAATTCAGAGAATAAGCATATATAAGGAAAAATAGACTTGCAGATTTTAGAGTGAGGCAAGAGCATGATTACAAATACCTATTTTGACAAATGTTTGTATATATTATTAAATATCTAAAATATTTACTGAGAAGATGCAGCAAGCAAGGGATTCAAGGCAGTAATGTAAGCAAAGCATGAAATGGGAATTTCCAGAAACAACTGGACCAGGGGTCAGATGGGAGATCAATAAGGAAAAAAAGGTAAAAATAGGATCAGGCAAACAAAGTACTTTTATAGTATCTTGAGAAAGTAGGAGTTTCACTTGGTATGATAATTGAGTCTAAAATTGAGTCCTGACTAAAATCAGCCTTAGCTAGACAATCCTAACATTAATAAAAGGTATGGCTAATGATACATCTTTTGAGGAATGAATAGAGATGGTTTACTTAACCACTCAGGTTAGAGAAATGTCTTTCACATACTTGAGTTCTTGTCTTCAAGTAATATTAAGTTTTTCTAATGTTGGTTTTCCCCTTTCTTACTTTTCTGGCTGCTGCTTCTTAGTCTCTTTTACAAAGTAGCTTGTTCTTTGCTTGATTGTTAGTTTTCTTTCTTCTCTAGGATCCTGTCCTTTGTCCTCTTCCATATTTTCAGCTGACCTCCATCTATTGCAATTCCAAATCTCTACCTCCCCAGGACTGCCACGTATGACTTCACAGATTGGTTGTGCACTGCATAATTCTGCACAATAGAATAAGGTATGCTGTATGCTGCAGCCTTTCTCCAGCCCATACTTCTCTCTCGATCTAAAAATCCCAACCACCTGTAGCCATCTCTCCTAAATGTCTCACAGGCATGTCAAACCCAGCGTATTCCAAACTGAACTCATCATTCTCTCAGACACACTCCTTGTATGGCCCCTACCTGTTAACCTTCATCAGAGGTGATGCCAGAAATAAAAAAGCATTCTATCTACTCTCCTCCCCTCACACATCCAATTGATTATCCATTATTATACATTTTCCTTCAAATACCCCTTGGATCTTTTGTCCAATCACATTCATTTCCACTGCCTTAATTCAGACATGTATCACTTTTTGTTCGAATTACTACAGTGCTTTTCATAGTGATGTCTTAGTCCTCAATTTCAGCCTCTGGACTCCACACTACTCTTAATGTGATCTTTTAAAATTATACTTCCCCACCAAAAATTCTTCAAAAGCTCCCTTTAAAGTGCAAACTCCTTAACTGGTAAACCAAGGCCCTTCATGGTCTGCTCTCTTCTCTACCACCATTCCTCCAACACATACCTTTAATTTCCAGGCTTTCTGAACTACTTACCATGCTACCTCTATCTCCCAAGCCATTGCACAAGATGTTTCTTCTTCCTAGAAATCCCTTTTCTTGGCTAACTCCTGCCCATGCTTCAATTATAAGCTCTTATCATTTCTCCCAAAATCCTTCACTGACCACCAGTACACCTTCCTACCCCTTACCTTGAACTCCCAGAGCACCCTTTACCTTCCTTCCCCTGTAATAGAATTTGCTAAAATATATTGCTTTACTTGTTGGCCTCTACCACTAGATTAAAAGCTCCCAGATAGATTTGGAATTGTATCTTTCACCTTTATATCACCAATGACTTTCACAGTGCTGGGCATATAAGAGGTATTCAATAAGTGAATTGGGATAAATGATACATTTATATTGCTATTATAAGATTGAATATTCACCAGATAAGTCTCTAGACTATCTGGTCGACTATGTAATATGCAGTGTTCATACCCTATAAGTCATGGGGATATTAGTGCCTATTTCTATACTTCTCTCTGTCCCTTTCCAAATAGGGTCACCTTCATGGGCCTGAGAGTTAGGACCTGAACAATTTGAGGATACAATTCAATCCGTAATAGCAGGCCATCCTAAAGGCTGCCTACTACATTAGGATTGATTTGTTTTTAATAAATTACAAATAAAAAGTTGAGGTGGGAAAACAGGCACTTTGTACATGATAAAGTAGATTCAACCTCACTAAATGCATGGCACCCTGATTGACATAATCCTTAGACCATACTACCATTCTGTGAAGCTAAGATTGTTATGATCTGGAAGATACTCAATTTTGATATTTAGAACAAGGTTTTGGGGGGGATGAAAAAAAGAACATTATATGGTCTAGATTGAAGAGAAATGGTTCGATGAGTCCTTAAGTTTAAGCCTAATAGTGACTCAAATAGAGTGCATACAAGAGTGAGTAAGGAGATGACAGCAGGGAGATATAAGTTAAAAAAAAAAAAAAAGCATATTCAAATAATAATAGAATTTTATGTATAGAAAATGAAAAGAAATTTATAACTTTCATAAAGCAAACTACAGAAAGTAAATAGAACAAAATTTTCTCAGCTGTAGGGGCATAGGTAATAAAATGAGGAACTGCTCTAATCGTTCATTGTTAATAGGCAAAAAGGTGGGGAAATGATAGTAGGTTAGAGATGGGCATGCAATGAACCATGATACCCAGAGGGAAGAGTAATACAAATGATTAATGGGCTGCTGTGTAGATGAGTCTGGAAGGTAAACATAAAATAATAGACATGTTCTGAAGCAACTAAATAGGAAGAACTTCACAAGAGAAGGATAGGTGATAGGTAAACCGAAGCTTTAGTTCAAAGTATCTAGAGGACGTCTGCTTTGTGGCGGTAGGGAGCTGACATCTGATTCTCCAGTAAGCACCCTGAGTTCCCAGTGGCTTTAGCCTCTAAAATTGGTAGCATTGTCAGCTTGTCTCCTGTTTGTCTAACCATCAGAATCTATTTGGTAAAGCTGTCATTATTCCCAACCAAGGTCAAACTTCTTTTCACCAGCAGCCCTCTTTCTGGTCTCTCTTGTGAAGTCAAATCCTCCCTTTAACTTTCAGAGCTCTAAGGGGCTGTCACTTGTAATAAAGTCTCCAAATATTAAGCTGGGGCTTTAGCTCCTGCTTCACTGCGACTCTTTCCTAGGTGGGCCTTTGTTTTAAGAGAGGAAGAAGCTGTTTCCTGTTATCTCCCTGTTGCACGATAACTAGATGACAGACTGATTGCAGGGTCATTTCGGTTTTCCTTACAAAAAGCTGTGGAGCTACAGAGTTAGATGGTGGGAGGAGCTCTCATAAGAAGACCCACAGGAAAAGAGGTGTCTTGGGATTTAAATATTTTTATGGGCTACCAAAAGAGTTCTCTTAAAGTAGATGTTTATATGGAACAATTTCTGACATATATTGATAAGTAAAAGATGGACACACACAAAAAAACACCCAGTTTAAATTGTGCCTCCATTTGTATAAAAAGGGGAGGAGGAATATATGCTAATATGTGCGTAGAATATCTTGGGAAGGACACGCATACACAATATGCAATCCAATAACAGGCAGCTGGCTGTCTCTGAGATGGGGATCCAAGGGTATGGGGTAGAAGAGACACTTTTCGCTCCATACCCTTTTGTGTTGTTTGATTTTTTTTTTTTTTTTAATTTGTGCTTGGATTACTTTTTAAAAATACAAATAGAAAGCTTTTGTTTTGTGTTTTTTGTTTTTTTTTTAAAAAAGCCCTTGAAGAAATGAATTTTTAGTCCACTATGTAAAGCACTCATGCTTTTTCCTCTCACATGATTATCTGAGTTTCCACTTCCCTCTTCTTTATGTCTTTGCAGTTTGAATAATCATGATAGTGATAGTGGCTATTTATTGAGCACCTGCTATATCCCAGGTGCTGTAGTTTGTTTTTTTAACTTTTTAGTTTAAAATACTTTCAATCTTACAGGACAGTTACAAAAATAATACAAACCCCAAACAGAAAATGCCTAACCCCCAGATATGCAGATCCACTAATTTTAACATTTTGCCACATTTCCTGTATCGTTTTAGCTGTCCATCTATCTAGCAATTCATCTGTCTGTCCATCTGTCTGTCTGTTGATCAGTCCATTTTCCAAACGCTTGAGTGTAGATTGTACAGATCATGCTCCTTAAGCACTTAATACTGCCATGTACATTTCCTAAGAACAAGGGTATTTGCTTATATAACCATTTTAAGTGCAGTTATCCAGTTGAAGAAATTAAATTCTAATTTTTTCATATCCTTTTGAGGATATGTCCTTTTGAGCCCTTTCTCCTTCCCTGTTAGATCCCATCCAGGATCATGTATTGCATTTAATTGTCATTGTCTCTTTAGTTGTTCCTTCTTTTTTAAAATTGTGGGAACATATATACAACATAAACTTTCCCATCTCATCCACTCCTACGCATACCATTCTGTGGGATTAACCATATTTACATACTATGGTACCCTCACCCCCATCCATTACTAAAACTTCCCCATCTTCCCAAACAGAAACTCTACAGCCAGTATGCATTAATTCTCCATTCCCCCGTCCCTGCCTCTGACAACCTATACTCTACTTTCTACCTCTATAAGCTTGCATATTCTCTGATATTTTCTTTGTGTTTGCTTAAATTTAATACCCTGCATGTATAACAACCTCATTTGCTTAGATACCAACTTAAACTTCAATAGTATGCACCAACTATATTCCTATAACCTCCATCTTGCCCACCCATATGTAGTTCTTATCCCAAATTACATGTTTATACTTATGAATCCAAAACCATTCATTTATCATCACATTTTATGCATTTGCCTTTTAGATCCTGTAGGAAGTAAAAAGTGCAGTTACAAGCCAAAAATACAATAATACTGACATTTACATTTACCCATGTCATTATTACCCTCACCAGATGTCTTTATTTCTTCATATGGCTTCAGTTTATCGAATATTGTCCTTTCCTTTTAACCTGAAGAATTTTTTTTTAGCATCTCTTGTAGAGCCAGCTTAGTGGTGAAAAATTCCCTCAGCTTTTATTTATCTGGAAATCTCTTAATCTCTCCCTCATTTTTGAAAGACAGTTTTGTCAGCTTGGATGGCAATTTTTGTTTTCAGCCATTTAAATATGTCATCTTACTGCCTTCTTGCTTCACTGATGTCTGATGATAAATTGGCCTTAATCTTATTGAGGCTCCGCTTTACGTAACATGTTGCTTCTCTCTTGTGGCTTTCGGAATTCTATCTTCATCTTTGACATTTGACAGTTTGATTATAACGTGTCACGGTGTGCGTCTATTTGTGTTTACCCTGTTTGGAATTCGTTGAGCATTTTGGGTGTGTATGTTCATATCATTTGCTATATTTGGGAAGTTTTTCAGCCGGTATTTCTTTGACTAGTCTCTCTGTCCCTTTCTCCCTTCCTTCTCCTTCTGGGATTCCTACCATGTGTATATTGGTATTCTTGATGGTGTCCCACAATTTCCTCAGGCTCTGTCCACTTTTCTTCATTGTTTCTTCTTTCTTTTCCTCAGACTGGGATGATTTCTATTGTTTTATCTTCCAAGTTCACTCATTCTTCTGCCAGGTCAAATCTGCTGTTGAATCCCCGTAGAGAATTTCCAATTTGTTACTATGGTCTTCAGCTCTGTTTGTTTCTTTTCATAATTTCCATCTCTCTTAATGATATTCTTTTTGAGTTCATCTATCATTTTCCTGATTTCCTTTAATTCTTTTTCCATGTTTTCCTATAGCTCTTT
>JAQZBX010087767.1:0-12826 GCA_029593785.1 Cabassous unicinctus | reverse complement strand
CAAGATTTTTCACAGTACATACCAATATTTGTAAAATGATATATAAATATATATGCATATATGTGTATTTTCTTACATAAATGTTATTTTATATATATATATATTTTAAAGGTGTTTAGATTACCTAATTATTACTCAGAAATTACAAGGATTCCCATGTTCCCCACCTCCCACACCTCCCACAACATCCCACACCAACTTGGGCAGGTTATTTCAAAAGCCAAAACAAAAAGCCTGTACAAGGAAGGACATAGTGTCACTGGGTCTCCAGGAGTGACTCTTCTCTCCGCACTTAGAGGGTCTCAAGGGAAAGCCCACACTTTCAAGGGCAGCTATTGTGAGGTTTTTAAAAGTCCTTTTGTGTTGCATGTGTGTTGGATTGAAGTCACATACCCACAGAAATCCTTGCTTGTCCCTGCCATGTAACCCTTGCCTACATTCTGTTGACCTGTCATTCATATGGCCCCTCATCTGGGCCGTTACCTTCTCTACTGTCTCCCCATTTTGCTCCTCTCTCCCTCTTACCTGGTTTTCACAGTTATCAGTTATTTTCTTTGGTCAGGTTGGACCATTCTCTTCCCTACTTAAAACCTTCAAAGCTCTCCTTGGGCTAGTGAATCAGGCCCCAATTCTGTTACCTGATAGCTAAGCCTTCTCCTCTCTGCCCTTAAGCTGTCAGCCTTATCATTATCTCCCTCTTAAGCATACATTGTGTGCTAAACTGAAACGGTCCAGCTTCTCCAGACTGGCTCTATGGTGTCTCTTCTACACGCCTTTTCTTCCAGGGAGGACTTTTTCTTTACTACTATCAAGGATCTAACTGAATCCATCAAGGCTCAGCTAAAATGGCTCTTCAGTTTCCTTCAGTCTCTGCTTTTCCCTACTCCCTCGCTGGCACCGAGCTTTCCTACTTTGCGTCATTTTAACAATTCGTACTCATTGCGCTAGACTCACGAGAATTTTCTGCTTCTCTTATGGGCATTTTCTTTTCTCTTATATATTCGATCAGTGGTTCTCCACCGGGGAGGGGAGGTGGGGGGTTTAGAGTCTGTGTAACAATTTTGCCCCTGAGGGCATATTTGGCCATGTTTGGAGTCACCCTCGGTTATCACAACTATGGGGATGCTACTGGCATCTAGCGGGTGAAGTCCAAGGATGCTACAAAACCTCCTACAACGCACTGAGCAGCCCCCACAGCAAAGAGCTATCTGCCCAAATTGTCAACAGTGCCGAGGCTGAGAAACTCTATATTAGATGATAGGCTTCTTGAGGACAGAAACTGTATTTTCTTTTTTACTTCTTAAAGTATGTAGTTTTGTATATATAATCGTGTTTAAACTATTTTTAATGAAGATTATAAATATGTCATATACATTCACATATTATGCTTTGAACCTGCCTTCATCCGCATTACCACATCATTGCATTAGCCACCACTCTAAAATAGCTGAGCCAACTGAGGGCCAGGGGTGACCTTTCATCGTTAGTATACTCCGAGTCTCTCTCTGCATTGTTAGACCCCATAAAACAAAGCCCCAGCTCATATTCTCTCAGCTCCTTATCGAAATTCCTGCTCTAAGCTATGCTTTAGCCTATTATGTCTTCTGTCTTTATAGAGCGTCGATAAAAGTAGCGCTCTGTTGAACAGTGTTTCTGACTCTCTTGTAGAACTTAAGTTAGCGATATTGTGTATACTTGCTAAACTGGAAAATGATCTTAATGCAATTCCCTCATTTTACGAACAAGGAGACTAAGATTCTCTGTGTCACTCAATGTCCTTCATCCGAGGACTTACATGATTAATTCCTACCTAAGTTTAGGTAGGGAAACATTTTGTCTCTGTAGATGATTACGTATGCTTTAATTTGTCAGAAAACAAAAATCCACGCAATCCAATCTGCTTCTCTTTTTGGCTTAGCTGTAGAAAACTTAGAACCAAATCAAATGCCCGAGTGTTAAAATCTGCTCCAATCAGGTGTCTGGAATCATTTATTTCTTTTGCTTTCTTCAGCAGGAGCGTTATCCTTAAATGCCTTCTCTGTACTGTGTTATAATCTTTAAACTGCCTCTGTAAGTAGGATACAGATCTTAACTTAAAAAAAAAATGTCCTAATGTTATTCCAAGCCATCTTCTCTGGTTGAGTGTGACAGGAGTGGACTCTGGAGCAGAGGCTGCCGGGACTAGAATTCTGGCTCTATCATTTATCATCTGTGTAACCTTGGGCATGTTACTTCTCCTCTCTAGGAATAATAATAGCCACCTCTAAGGTTGTTGAAAGGATTAAATATGAAAAGACACATCAATGAAAACATCTTTTCATGTCTTCCACATCACAGGTACTTAATGCACATATTTCCTGTTGCAATTTCCAGTCTAGTTTATGAAGTCCATGGTTTTGTATTTACTCTGGCTAATAATTGCACCAAACACTTTTGAGTAATGTTAACAACTTTTAGCTTTAATGTATAAACTGATCTTCATTGTTTACCTTCCGTTTAAGGATAATGTAACTGGTATGAAATAATCACTCTCTGCTCTTGTGATTTTAATTGCAAGAATAAGTTATGTAAACAACCACACAGCTCTCAATTCTGTGGAACTGTAACCATGGCCCTTTGATTTGCTGTTGTGGTTGCTATTTTCATAGCTTGGCAGTGTTTGTGCTTCTGCCACTTAGGCTTACGGTTGGCCTAGAGGTTTTACACGGTAAATATAGGGGATATGACCAGAAAAGCCTGCTTGTTTTCATTCTTGCCTTAGGATGGGATGAATTCAGAAACAAATGAAGAACACTGAATATTCTACATGTCTTTTTCATGGCTCCCCATTTATATAGAGGCCCAGGGACCCTAGGAAAAGTTAAAGTGCAATCTTATTTGGAAAAAAAAGTCTTAAATTTTTAGAGTAGTTTATTTCTCACAACTCTCCTGCCAGGAAGGCAGTGAAGAAACAGGCTCGGAGACACATCTGGTCAAGTCCCAAGTCGTACAGCTGCAGTTAGGGCCCCTGATTCCCCAGGACTGTTCCCAGTCCTCATCGACCTTGGCCCTCATCTGCACTCCAGTCCCTCGCTTCCTAAGCTACCAAAACGAAGAATCTGAATCCAGAAACGTGTTCTTTAGATTTCAGAGAGGGGAGTTGTGATTAAAGTGAGTAAACTTTCTAGAGCTGCACTGTTTAATATGGTAATCACATGCCCCACGTGGCTCTTTAGATTTAAATTGTGATTGAAGAAAATTAAATAAAATTTAAAAATTCACCTCCTCAGTTGCGCTAGCTCCATTTCAAGTGCTCCATACCCACAGGTGGCATTGGGCCTTCATGTTGACCTAGTGGGCTGCCATGTTGGACCTAGTGGGCTGCCATGTTGGACCTACTGGGCTGCCATGTTGGATCGCTCAGCTTGGGAACATTTCGGTCAAGGCAGAAAGATCTATTCAACAGTGCTGGTCGAGAGCTATTTTCTACTTAGCTGGGGATTGAAGCATCGCCACACACCATCCATTTCTTACAATGTAAAATAGGTGTTCTTTTCAGAGGAAGGGCTTTGCTATAGAGGTTCCCAGCTGCGGCTCACACCCGACCAACCTCTTTGGGAACTGCGCGTTCTGCACTCAAAGCCTCTCATGCAGTTACAAAGGGCGTGTTATGAGCAGCAACGAGCTCTACGAGCAGTCAACAATTGTCCTTACTCCAAATGTGAGTGTATGTTTAGGGGTCTGACTCAGTCACTGAGGGGCAGTTTTAAATACCTCAAGGAAACGTTGTTGTTAAAGCATTCATTTCCTCAAATTGAGTTCCTCTTCTACAATGGCCCAAGTCAAGAAGTCCCAATATCAACTCCAAAACAGAAAGGGCAAGGGATCATTCTGAAGAGCCAACCTTACTTTGCATGTGCCTCTTTTTATATTGGCTTAGAGAGATTTTAATATCCAAATGTGGTATTAGGTGCTTATGTGGTTTCTAACTTCCCAGGGAGGTTTATACTTTTTATATCTTGGTACACAAAAATATACAGGGAAGCGGGTGTGGCTCAGTGGATAGAGCACTCGTTTACCATATGAGAGGCCCCAGGTTCGCTTCCCGGCGCCTCCTCGTGAGGGCAGGCCGGCT
The DNA here is from genome assembly GCA_029593785.1 of Cabassous unicinctus. NCBI lineage: Eukaryota > Metazoa > Chordata > Mammalia > Cingulata > Chlamyphoridae > Cabassous > Cabassous unicinctus. Next base: position 8,712 of record JAQZBX010087767.1, on the reverse strand, counting down.
CGCGCGGCGCCGTGGGCTGATGCGGCAGGACCTCACAGCAAAGAGGAGATAAGCAGACACAGAGAAGACGTGCAGCGAATGGACACAGCAGCACGGGCAGCAAGGGGGGGATAAATAAATAAAATAAATAAATCTTTAAAAAAAAAATATACAAACTAAATGCATACACTATTCTCTCTCCTGTGTCCCTGAATCTAGAGAGTATCCTAGCTGACCTTGACTTTTCTTAGTTCTCTGCTTCTCTGGAGGCTTTGGCGTGGGAACAGATTCCTCCTCGCTGTGGCACCCACACGGTGCCTTTGAAGCTCAGAAAAAATCTTTTTTTCCTGGTCCCAAAATAGTGCCTTTGTGATTGCCCCTGATGCTCCGGCTGTCATTATCCCAGGTTTCTGGCTTGCCTTTCCCTTATCCAGATAATATCTGGCACACTGAAACATTGTGATTTTCTTTTGACCCTAATGCCATGCTTTCTCCTACAAACTTTGTTAATAATAATAACCATCACCACCCACAGAACTATTACTATGTGCCAGAAACAGTGGTGAGTGCCTTAGAGGGGTTATCTGAATTTAATCTCACCAGCCCCAGACGGTGATACCAACCTGCTCCAACTCACCAGCATCTCTCACCTGGACTGTTGCAAAAGCTCCCTCACAGGTCTCCTTTCTTCTGTCCTTGCCCCCTTCTGTCTATTCGCAACACAGCAAGCAGCCAGAAAGAACCTGTTAAAAATGAGTCAGCTTATGTGTCTGCTTGTTTCCCTTCAGAGTGCTCTCTTCTGACTCAGAATAAAAGTCAAAGTCTTTACGATGGATTATAATACCCTGCACCATCTGCCTCTGCACCCTGCTGACGCGCTCCAACTGAATCTTCTTTCTCCCTTGCCTGCTCTGCTCCAGATACACTGGCCTCCTTGGGCCTGCCTCAGGGCCTTTGTACTTGCTGTTCTCTTTGCCACATATATATGTGGCTTGCTCCCTCATCTCCTTCCAGCCTTTCTTTGCTGAAATTGCACATGCATGTATAAACACACACACATAGCCCCTATCACCATTAACATGCCATATGCTTTACTTATTTACTTGTATATAAGTAAACCAGAAGATAACCCCGACTAGAATATAATTTCCTTGAAAACAGGGATTTTTGTCTGTCTTGTTTACTGGTATATTCACAGCATCTAGTACAGGGCCTGGCACATAATAAAGTTCTCAATAAATATTTTTTTAATATGTGCATGAATTCTCCTATCTCCTTGCCTTGTACTTAATTTCTGTTTTATAGATGGGGAATCTAAGGCTTAAGATTAAGCAACCTGCCTAGGATTGCACAACTGACCCTCTGACCCCAAAGCTCATGGGCTTCACCCCAGTGTATGTTCCCATGAGCACACTGGCATACTTTTAGTCCCCTCAGGAGGTTCTGCACCAACCACCATTCCCAGACACCATACTGCACCTGCCCAGCCTGCTGGTGTCATTTGCTGGAGGACTTCCAAAGTGTGTCAGCCGCCACAGAAGCAAGTCCAGTAAATTCTTAACATGCTGGGCTATTGACAGGCAGAACTTTTAGAAATGGTAGCATCTCCTTCCCATCTGGGCCAAAAAAGTCCAAAAAGCACAGGTTCCCTTGGTGTAAGCCTTTGCATTCTTGGGCAGGCAGATAGTAAAGTAAGGTACTGCTCTACTAGATAAGGTTGGGTATAACGAGCTAAACCTTTTATTTCAACTTAAAATGGAGGACGAAGCTCCAGCAAATAAAGGTCAGACTTGTAGCAGATTTCTCTATGTTATGGTTGGGAGATTATGTTTTAATTTAATTTTGATTTAGAAATATAGAAGAGAAAGAAAGGTGTTTTAATTAGTAGTTAGTGAATAAGTATGTCTTAGTTTGCTAAAAACTGCTAAGAGCAACATACCAGAAATGAGTTGGTTTTTATAACGGGAATTTATTAGGTTAAAAGCTTACAGCTCTCAGGCTATGAAAATGTCCAAATCAAAGCATCATCAGAGATGCTGTCTCACTGAAGGTCGGCTGCTGGCTATCAGGCACTTGGCAGGGGATAATGGTGGCTCTGCCCAGATCAAGGTGTCAAGCGCAGCTCTTTCCCTGAGCTCAGCTGTGGGCGACCAAGGATATGGTCGTCTCTCCCCTCTCCTCCAGGCCTCTCTCTCAGCTTCTCGGGAGCCTCTTTCCATGCTTCCGTGCTCCGCTGATTCCAGCCTCCGGCCTCCAGGACCTCTCTGTCAGCCTCTTGGAGTTTCTCTGTCCCTGCCACTTTTCTCTGTGTGTCTCTGCTTTCGGTCCTCTGTTTATAGAGTACTCCAGCAAGAGGATCAAAACTCACCCTGGGTCATACCTCACCGAAGCCATCCATTCAATGGCCCCCCAGCTGCATCCAAGCCAATCGAAGGGTCCCACATCCACAGGAATGGATTAGCACCAAGAACATAATCTTTTTTTGGAATCCACAAAAAGCTTCATACTGTCACAAGGTATAAGGTAAAATAAACTTTTTTCCCCCCAAGAATGGGTTTGGAACACTTTTTGGAACATTTTAAAAAATTGACCTTTGTGTATGTTTCATTTGATTGGGCCAGGTGTAAAGTCCAGAGGCTATTTTTAGACATGTTTCTTTTTTCATAAGCATTCCATCCACACTACTGCATTTATGGTATTTTAAAAATAACTCTTTGTTTATAACCACCCTGTTCAAACAGCGAGGCTTGCCACAGAGCAGTACTTTTCTATTTAATTATAACTTTTCCATTAAAATGAAATCATTTATTAAAACAATTAATCATCAATAAATAGAGAACAGTATTTAGGTGGGATACATAAGGCAGTGCATGTTTCAGAGCAGTGGTTGTCAGACTGCCCTGGGAATCCTTGGGACCTCAGAATTGTATCAGAGGCCACGAAGGAGGGCACTGAGAAGATGGAATTCCTACTGCCACCCTCACCCCACAGCTTTCAGAGGAGAAGTTCCAGTTACATATCTCATATTGTGGGGTCTTACGCAATATTTTAATTGAATGAAGAAAGTTCCACAGTGTGGCTGTCCACCAAATATTCCTTTCTTTTTCCTTTGAGGCATGTAATGAAATTGTACTTCTTGACTCTCTAATAGTTGAATAGAGCCATGTGGTTAATTCTGGCCAGTAAGTGTGTCATTCTGATCGAGAGCATTTAATTCCCAATCCTCTGGAACACACTTCCTTCTTCCCCACTTTTTGTCCCTTTGCCATGCCCACTGGCAATATTTCTGGTGGTGGCAACTCTGTCATTCTGGGTCCCAGAGTGAGGATGACAAGGATGACACAGGCCAGAGCATTCAGCCATCTCTAGGAAGATATTCAGAATAAGCTAGAAATAATCTTTTGTTGTCTTAAAACACTGAGATTTGGGGTTGATTTGTCATTGCAGCATAACAGCCCATCCCGACTGATACACACAGCTTTTATAATGTATGAAAACCACCATTTTAGAGACATGTGAACACTTAAGTAAATTTTGGGTCCTCTTCCTTAATCTTTAACTCTTCTTAAGCTCTGCTTAATCCAGTCCCATTTTCTGTGGCCTTAGGTTGGACCAGGATTAATTTATCTTCTCTTCCTCTTAGATGCTTACCCTCCACCCTTGACCGGGAATCTAGGAATTTCAGGAACTTTGCCAAATAGTTAGCTCTTTATAGCTTTTCTGCTGCTGCAGATTTTAACTTTTTTTCCAGGAAAACAATATTTTGATTGCTGCCAGTTTTCTTATTCAGTAAGTGTTGTTCAGTATTCTTGCCTCTTAACTTTCTACTCCTGCCTTGAGGAGTAGATAATTATATTTCTAAAGGTAGAGAAACAGAAAGGGGAGGAAGATAAGGAGGAAGAAGGAGACAAGAAATATTATTTTGTCAACTGGGTTGTGTTGCTGGTCTCTTGTTCTAATCATGGATATCTAAGTTAGTGCTCATCAAAGTGTGGTCCTCCTGCATCAGAATCACGTGGTGGGTTTGTAAAAGATACAGGTTGCTCTTTAGCACCCATTGGGAGTATCCACGGGATACCCACACACTCTGAAGGTTGACAAGCACTGTTATAAATCTCTAACTCCCCCATTCAGTTGTGTAGATAGCATCAGAAATATTCTTTGTCTTTGTAATCATAGGCGATACCACTTTTTTCAGCCTAGTCTCAGTATCCACATTATTTTGTTAGGAAATAAAAACATGTTGTAGCCACTGAATTCTCAGTCCATTTCAGAGCTCACCTTTTCTAATATACATTTAAACAAACTTTATCAATATTTTGAAATAGAAAAATAAAGTGATATGGCCCCATTTTGTGTATTTATCCTTTATACCCTTTAAACTGTTGCATTCTTCATTTGAAGACAAAAACAAACAAACAAAAAACCTCAGTAACTGCTCTTGATGAAGCCAAGTGAGCATGAGACAAGGAGACCCTAGACCCCAGGGTTATTATAGAAGGAGGGCAATGGCAACTGGCATTGACTGTCATATTATGTGTCCAAAGCTTAACAAACATCATGTCATGTAATCCTCATGACAGCTTTCTGAGGGTGGGATTATACCCCTATTTTACATGTAGAAGATATAGGCTCAGAGAGTTAAAGTAACTTGCCAAAGGCCAAACAGCTGGTAAGTAGCAGAGCCTGGCATACCCCAAGGCCACTGGCCTTCAAAGTCCTTTTCCTGCACCAAACCATTCTGACTCTGCGAGAAACTATCCCACATAGCAGAGGAGGAGCATTGGAACAGGATAGGGGAAATTTTCTGCACCATGATTCAGGCAGGATGGGAAAAAAGCCCCTGAGGCTACTTCCATCTAGGCCAAATCATCCTTAGTTTACAAGACCAACCACTGGCGATTGCCTGAAAAACATGCAAATACTGTACTGTGACCTAGCATCTCCTTTGAAGAGGATTTGCTGGTCAGGGGGGAAAAGCCACTTCAAATATGGATGCTATTTCAGTCAAAGTAGGTCAGAGGAATTGGGCAGGGCGCTATGTGGTTCTTTATCAGGACTTGTGTTTGAGGAAATTACAGTAAGAAGGAAAGAGCACAATGAAGCCACAGTGTTTCTGCTCACCAGGCTCATATCAGGACTCTCTAGTGAGGCAGAGGCATATACAGTTTGTATATGAAATGTCACTGGGACAGGGTGGATGACTGGCAGGAACCAACTTAGAAATAACTGCCTCCATGGAAACAATTCTACATGCAGTTGCATTTCTAATCTTATTTCTGAAGGACTAGGATGGGGAAAAAAATAGTCCAGTAGGGTAGGTCCTCTCATTTGCCATCCTTATCTACTAAAGTGCATACTCTGCCTCATTCTGCCTTCAGAAGTCCCTGGGCCTGATGTTCGTAGCAAACCCTTGCTCCATGTACCCTCACAACCAGCCTCCTGTGTAATTTTCATTAATGTTCCTTTATTTAGATTTTAATTTAGTTGGTGGAGAGTCCCCCTCTATGTCTACATCCTCTTCAGCAAGCAGCATGCTGTGGGGACATAATAAATGTTTATTAATAATAATGATATTTCTCTGTTGTGAGGTTTATATCCTTACGATGAGTTATCATTGGAGGAGAAATGCTCTGCAATAATATGTGTCAACTTTTTAATGAAAACTACAATATTGAGTGTTTGCAAAGAGCTATTCCAATGTAAGTTATTAGGATACCCTAGCATTAATTTCCAGGAATTGATCTGTACTTATGTCGAGTGGCTTAAGAGTACCTGAGCTCCCTGAGCAGGCTGAATTGTAACTTAGACATTTTACTACTTGGCATTCCGGGGGTCATCCCCATTAGCCTCAAAAGCGTGTCATGGTGTGGTTGCTTAGTTGATTGAGTCATGTGGATCACTCAAATTCATTGTGATGGTTTACGCTTTAATCATTCTCTCACGGTAATATAATGGTAATTGGCGTCGTTTTATCTACTGTGCTGTTTAATGCCCTGAGACTTCGGAGATTTCACACAACCCATCAAATATTAACGTATACTATTTATTTACTCCGAAAGAAAAACCTCCCGTTTCCTCAGGCACCGCAGCTTTTAAAGAAGTTGACTGATCGATATTTGGAGGCAACTAGATTCTTGTGAGCTCCGTTGCTTTTGCACTTTTTCCAAGGAATCCTTTGGGCTGGGCCACTGAGGTAATGCACTCATGGGCCTTCCTTTGCTACTGTGATCCTAATTTCCCTTGTCTCAATCTAAGGTGTTTGAGGGCTGAAAGGAGCCACGCACAGAGACAAGGGGAGTTCGTGCCTCAACTAGACCCCACTCTGGGAAACACAGATGATTAAAAACAAAAACTGAAAAACAATGCTTAGAATTTGAAAGGGAAAAAAAAATCATCTTAAGGAAAGGGCATGGCTGAAGAAAGGAGAGGAAAGTTCAGGATGCTAAGCTCTGATCTATTGCTAAACTGGGTACCCTTGAACTTGGTCTGCCTCCCTGAGCCCCCATTGCATCTGCAGTACAAAAATTTCAGTGCAGCACCTCATGAAAACCAATATGTATGTATCACACTCCCGTGGAAATAAATGATCCCAGCAGAATGGGGGAAATAAACTCACTAAGAACATAAATAACCATTATGGGCATCTCTGCATGACTGCAAGGTATTGGACTGAGAATCTGACAAAACATTAGAAAGATTTGCAAATGGTTGTGACTGTCGAGGTTGGAACTAGCAAACCACATATCCCTGGCATTTTCCAATTTATTTATTTATTTATTGTCAAAATGGAGGATTTAACCTTGACCTTTGCTTTCCTGAACAGAAAAGAAACAAGATTCCAGGGAACTTCCATGCCCTTATCCTCGGGGCAGATACAATGCTACAGGGGATTTAATGGATCCGTCTCCTAGGAATATAGTTGCTTTTGAAGGCTGCTCCCTTTGGACGGGTATATGAGAGGAAACTGGAGGGAGGGGCAAACTCTTTAGCCAGATCCGGCTCCAAGCTTCCTGTGAAGAACTTCAGTATATCAGAAAAGCAAACCGGAAAACCATCAGCACTGGGCGTGGCAGTGGGTACAGGACAAAGGCTGCCTCTCTCTTAGGCAAAGGCTGATTATTTCCTACATAGGTTAATCAGATTCTATCCTGCTTTTCTTTGTTTTCCTGATCATAAACATGTACCAGGAAGGCCAGTCCTGGTAGATGGCACACCTACCCCATCTTTCTTTTGTGTAGCCATTGCAATCCTGGACTCTTCCCCGAGCCCAGATGTGGATGTGGTCTCAGAGTACTTCTCCATCCACCTCAACAACCACTGACTATCCGTGGAAAGTGGTTTTCAGGATGGAACTCATTGGCCACCCTGAGTAAACCCGAGAGAGAGAGACCATGGCTTTCCCAGGCACAGTTAATCTCCAGCTCACCATGCAGAGTGGATGCTCAAAGAATATTTATTGAAATGAATGAAGGACCATGACTGGTCATAGAAACATGGTATATTCTACCAGAAGAGTACATATGGTCTCTGAGGAAAGAAAAGAAGATTCTAAGACATTATTTTGAATTGTTGATGTAATTCAGTGTGTTTGTTCCTTCTTTGTCCCATTTATTAGCAAAAGCAATAGATAGCAACAGTTGGAAAAGAAAGCACCAACACACATATATGCTGACAGTCTAAGGAACCAACAATGTAAGGTTTTCAGAAACGGTATAAGGGTATAAGGGATTAGTTAGTGCCAGCTAAAATAACACTTTTAATTATGTCAAAGTAATACTGTTCATTATAGAAAATCTGAAAAATAGAGAAAAGTAAATTTTTAAAAACTGGAAATCACAAATAGTTCCACCCCACCAAATAAATGCTATAATGGTCTTTAATATTTAAAATTTCTAGCCTTTTTTGAAAAGTACATAAATATATCTTTAAAATGATTTCTCATTCCCTTGTTTCTTTCTTCCTTCCTTCCTCTCCTTTTATCTTTCTCTATTTAGGCAAAATTAAGATCATGCTATGCAAAGTTTTGTAACCCACATTTCACTTAAAAATACAAGCTGAGCATCTTTCCAGATAAATGTCTACAATTTAGTGCTCAGAAATGAATTTCTAGTTTTCCATCAGAATGCAATTTTCTCTTTGGGATCAAATGCTGGATAGTAGCAAACGAACGTCTTTCAGAAAATGCTTTTACCTAGGTATTTTTAAAAAGAACTATCAAATTTTCTGCTTCCCCACCTCTCCCTTACCCCCAAATAACTAAATTAAAAATTTCTACTACCATTGAGAGGACATTTAAATATTGATAACTCTATTGGAAGGAGGTTTGCAGTTGTATAAAAAAAGAGAATTTTTCAGCTGTTCTTTGAAGGAAATGAACATTTGTGTTTCCTGGAGGCCGTTTCTAAATTGGAAAGATCTTACAAAAAAGAAAGCAGAGAATGGTGTTCTCTCTTCCAAGGGAGGCAGCAACTTGGGACCATCTCTGGTTAGGGGTCGGCCCTGGATTTTAGAAAGGCTGTATCTTGGGAAGCGGGAGTGGCTCAGTCGATAGAGCCCCCGTTTACCATATGGGAGGCCCCAGGTTCGCTTCCCGGGGCCTCCTTGTGAGGGCAGGCCGGTCCGCGCGGCACGAGGGGCTGATGCAGTGGGACCTCACAGCAAGGGGAAGATAAGCAGACACAGAGAAGACACACAGCGAATGGACACAGCAAGCACAAGCAGCAAGGGGGG